>CM056994.1:300783409-301075909 GCA_029891345.1 Dryococelus australis | reverse complement strand
TAACATTAGGTTTTTGCAGTTTTCCTTTCTAGATGGCCTCGATGTGACATTTACTTCAAATGTGTTTCTTGATGCTGTCTGAAGTTTCCCAAGCAACTGTTTTATTGCAAAAATGGCATATCATGATATTTCCTGATTTAACAATACTTTGCTCTTTCATCAATGTTTATTTTAGGCAACATTACTCGTGAACCTGACTGTATCTCTGCAAATCACAACTGTTCAAGCACAACTGAACTGTTAACACTCATTCATATTTTGCACACACGTTAGTAAGTGTAAACTACCACCCCACATCTGCGCATACATTCCATGATTCTTTTTAGTGTATATACTGTAATGTAGCTGAAAATTTGTTAATATTCTTGAGTACCTAAACAAATTTGCAAATAAATCTAAACACAGTACTTAACAATAAATTAAAGAGTGATTCAAGCATGGAAAACACCTTAAATGAACTTAAACCTGCATTAAAAGATGTTACCTGTACTTACTTTTCAAACTGTTTTAGAATTTTTCTGGACTTCGAGTGTCACAAATTTCCCATGTCTACCGTTAACACAGGGTTGAAATTCTGACACCTGATGCAGAGTATCTCACCAGGGAGCACATTTATTACATTTATTATATTGTGACGGGATGGTGACACTCAGTATCACTGCAAGACTATGGCTAGGGTTACAAGTTTATCTTGATTATTACTATGGTACACCTGCATATTACAATGCACAGGAGAAGTCACAAATTACAATTTTGCACAACACTTAACAAAACAAACAATACTTAATGTAACACTGCTGGAATGTAGAAAATTAATTAATATGTAATGTGCATTGTTTATCTTAATGGTTTCTTGCTAAGAACAGTATGAAGTACTCAATGGACAGAGTTGCATACAAAGAGCACATTTTCCCACACATTCATTTTGTTTCCTGCATTTAAAATGAGTTTCCAGAAAGCTTGGTTTACGTTACAACCTCCAAAATAATACACATTATGTGTACTTGGCTTTTGAAATCATGTCTACAGGAGAACACTAGTGTAAGGTTCACATGTACTTCCTGTATACATATATTGGGGAAAAATGCAAACGATACACAATGCTACACTTTGTAACCAGGTTTCTGAAGCACAAATGCTAGAGGAATATGTGGCTCATACCCATTTGTATACACACATAAAAGGTTAAGTTAACTGTGTTTTCTGCATGGTTATGGAATAGTGGGAATTAGAGACGCTCCCTTTGCAGAGTGACCACCTCCTGGCGACAGCGGTCACTCTCAGCCCAGCAACAGTGGAGACAGCTCCATACCAGGGCCGTGCCAAACTCCAGGTGCTGGGCAGTGGAGCCAACCAATTGCAGACGGTATATCAATGTTGGTAACAGCTGTAGCTCACAAGCCATAGGACCCCGGCAATGGGCACAGCAGCGTGGTAGTTCCTCCATGGGGCTCAGCAGTAGGGGTGGTGTCCCTACGTAGTATCTGTATAACATACAACCTATTATGAATACTACTTTAACAAATTTAATAATAAAAAAAGTGAGAGACAGCCCTTTTCATGAGCTTATAACCTTTAGAAACATAAAATTGACGTGTGACACACATTTGACTATTTTCTTTTTTTATTTGCCAATTACTTATCACGGACGCATCATGTGCCCCAGACAAGAGACGAATCCCGACTGGCCGCTTCCAAGGCCAGTTTACCACCTTTTTAGAAAACGTAAAACACCAGGAGAGCGGAATACGGCATCAAAAGAATAGTCATGCAAGTCACCCTCCCACATTAAACACCATGAGAAGGAATATCAGCCGGTGACACAAGCGAGTTGCCCCTAAGCGAGTGGCAGATACTGAGATATCAGCTGCTCACAAAGAAAACTACCCCAGCCTCTCACCTTCCCTGAGAAAGCGCAGCAAGACAGCACTGCCCACGAAGGGAGGAGCCCAGCTGTCGGAAAACACCCGATGGCCGAAGAGACCAGAAGCACACACCAGCCGTGACTATATAAGGCTGCGTGCCCCAATAAACGGCAGTTAATTCTCAGCAGCTCGCTTTAGCACAAGGCATGCTAAAGCTCTCTGTCTACCTTGCTCCTCGTGAGGAACCTCTAGTGATTACCAGTGGCCAACACCTGATGCCTTCAAGCACCAAAGCAGCTCCGGAGTTGACGTCCCCCCCACCTTGACATTGCCTTCAAACACAATTTCACACAGTTCCCTCCTAGTCCCTTCAGTACAACCACACTTCAGTTAGGGTTCAGTTGTTTTTATAGCTACCTAACTGATGCTGTTGCCCTTCAAGCCGACAGCTCCCTTCACCTGTCTTTTCAACTTAACTTCACATCTGTAGGTTACCCAGCGAGTTGGTACGACACAGAAAGTAGTACGGGTCACTGTGTTCTCTTCTGGATGGAATAAAACATGTATTTCAGTTTAACCACAGAGTATCCTTTCTAGAGTGAACTGTGCTTAGTTTCCATTCTGGTAAGTGTCACCTCGCAAAGGAGTGGTAGGGAACTGCAGTTTTATGATGATTTCCGACTCTTTGAGGACTGCGAACCATCCCCTAAAAAAGACTACCTATGTTGCAAACATCACAAATTAGCAGGCTACCCATACAGTGAAGAGGATACACAGTGGTACCTGGTGCACAGTACGGTAGAGCGCCCTACTAACAAGAGAGACAATGAAGAGGTTAGACCAACTGAGTCAACTAACCCACTCCATCCACCGCGTACAGACCCTCACAAGGAAATGACCAATCCCTTTCTGGGTACACAAGAGCTAGGGAATCATTACCTGCCACCCAGTGCAGGTATGAACAGTTGTACCTTCCTGTACATGCCGTTCACCCACAGAAGAAGTAGTAGGTGGAGCAACAGGACAGCTGCTGTTCTTGCGGAGAGCCAGCTGCTGAGCAACCCTATCTCACCAGCATTCATCTACTCAACCCCCCAGGAATTAGCTACAGCCACCTGCCAACTGTTGAGGCCTCACCTCTCAGACCTCCCCACCAACCTCTTTGGCCCCCTTGTGAAAAAACCCTGGAGCTGCTCAAACCATCGTCGCATACCTACACTTGGGCCTGCCCCTGGTACTGGGTATTGATTCAGCTGCAGTAGTCGGCTCACTACATCTACACGCTGGCAGTTGGCACCTACCGGTGCCTACCCACCGACCCAGAGCCAGCAGCACTGTCAACGAGACCCAGACACCACTGTCAACGACAGCCCCGACATGTGGACCTGCTCCAGTATATCAGCCCACGAGCAAATGTCGGCCATGGGTGGAGATTGTGAAAGCTAAGCCCAACGCCATACCTACCCCAGCCACCCGGAGGCCTCACCTGGTACCAAGTGATTACATGCCCTGCAAACTGCCTACCCATCCTACTTTATTTAAGGGAGTAATCAAGGCCAAGCGCCAGATCCTACATACGCCACCTCAGCACAGTCTGACCAAAGCCTGTGTGCCCTGACCTAACACATTCCAGTGCTGCCAATTTAATGGATTTCATCTGTTTTCACCGAATTACGATACTCCATATGGACTGACAGATTTAATCCATATATCACTGATAGTTCCTATTATCCATTTACATAGATGTTTGTGTGTTGTTTATTTACAAACAGTCACAGACCATAGCTATGTGCATTGACGCATGACATATTTTCGCATCTTTGATGCACACTCTACTTTCGACTTCGCCCCATCTAGGACTTCAAGCAGTACTGAAGAGGCTAAGCACGTGCCTGCAGGATACACCAGCACAATGTTGGATGAGATTACAGACACGTGACACTAGCTTGTACTGTTTGCCAAGATCTCCAAGACACGCCACGTCAACACCCCCAATGCAAGATTGTACTGCCTGACTGAGCCACTGCTCCCTCCAACCAAGGCCACGTAGTTCCACGGCGAGCCAAGGGAGGACAGCTACCATTCTACTTCAGCCCTGCGGCTGAGATAAGGGATGATAGCGCCGCATCAGCACCTTTGAATTTTGGACCTCTGCTGACGAGATTGTCACTACGGATGGGCCAATACCGATTAACCGGCTGATACCACGACTATCGGCACTGGCAGCATCTGAACATTATTTGCAGATTATTAATCACAGATTAGTAGCACTAATTTATTTAACACAATGTTAATTACAGCGGCATGCTACATGTCGTAAAGCATTAATTTACCACATCCATCAATCAGACATCCTTTCCGAAACCCAAAACATATACAAAAATTTTTTTTTACCGATGACTTGCTCTCTTTGTTTACATTTTACAGTATTTCAAGTTCGTACATTCACCAAAGATTGTGTGCATCATCCATTTTTGGACACTGTGAATGCAAAACAATAAGACTTAAGGTCCCCGAATAATTGTGAAGAGTGAAAAATGACTAAATTTGCCATTGTTAACAGTTGTATACAATTTTCACTTTTTGTTTTCAAAATGCTAAGTTTTACCTGAAAAAAAAAAAACATTTTTCCATTTGTTTACATCACATGCGAGATGTGCCTCACCATCGAATGTTGTTAAAATCGATAGTAACCTTAATCGAAAGTGCACATTATTTTCTCAGATATCCAAAAGAGGGCAGTAAATTCGACAAATAAGTGTTTGTACGACATATATAGATAGTTATGTGGATCGATCGTGAACCGAAAGAGAGCAGCATGTATGCGTTTTCTTGTATGAACAAAATATCTCATATAGTCTTCGGGCATTGCATTCCCAACTGGAATTTATCGTGTTTATTGTTTTGATTTGGTCTGACTTTCTCGAATCTTGGTAATGTTTTTTGAAATTAAATTGTGCGTTGCCTAAAGCCCACAAAATGCCGAAGATTTTGTGAATAAAAAATTGTGAAAGGGAGTATAAATGTGATGAATTTTACATTTTTGATAGAAAACACAAAATAATGATGTTTTGCAACGTGCGCGTGGAATGGATGCGTAAAAACACGTGTCCAATGAAAAACACAAACAAAACAAGGATAGTCAATCTACATCGTCTAAGAAACAAGTTTCTATTGGTGAATAACTTCAAAATGTAATCAGGTTGCAGAAAAACAAACAAAAATCCATGTGTGATTTTGTGGAAATGATGGTAGCATCCAACATTCCCCAGAAGAAAGCCGACAATCCCAGCATGAGAAACTGGCTAGAAAAATATGTTCAAGCTGAGTTTAGCATAAAATTCTATGCACGTTTTCCGCAGCAGTAAATATTTTGCTTTTATTTTTTCCTTTCTTATTTGGTTTTTAGACCTATGTTGCACAACATGTCTGTTTTCCACTACTTGTGTAACATGACTAGAGCTGAGTTGTAATTATTTGCAAGATGCATTTACATAATGCAGCAAGGATATAATTATTTCCTAAGGGGCAGAGAAAAATAAACCACTGAGGGAGGGGTGGTAAAAGAGAATTAAATTATTTCAAGTAATAAGTCAGAAGTGTAAGATTGATACTTGTTTCTAGTGTTTGCCAACTTTTATCCAAGTTGCCTTCACCTGGCAGTTAACACTAGTCTGAACTTCCATGTCAAGTTGAATTAGTTTAGGAGGTAGTACAGGGCCACCATGTTATTATTATTATTACGTTAATATAACACGTGATTTCAAGCTATTCTCTCCATACTAATTTTCTTGAAGTACTGTGTTGTTCCTGCGTAAACATACCCGCCAAAGTGAAGTCAGCAAACCATCAAGCACACAACCAAATACACACCCATTATGTGGCCCCCCGAGCTCTGCCAAACTGGTAGATTTCGGTAGAGCCTATACCACTAGCAACTCCTCTACCAGGTGAATCGAGCAGACTGCGTTATTCTATACTCCACCACTGTTTCTTATGGGGCTGGAAAGGAGCTGGAATTAACTTGGATTAATCGACCCCCTGTAGATACCACATCGGGATAGTTCCTTTCAAACAGCTCAAGCACCGCTCTGTCCACTGCTCCTCCAAGGGCTGGGCAAAATTAGCAAAAGCTAACCGTTCTTGCCTGGGACCCTGTGAATTATCCAGAAGTCCAAAGTAGGGAAGTAAGTTACCGGCTTGAATTTTGCAAGGCTATATTAGCTCCTATCCCCTTATGCCATACTCTCAGAAGGGAGGCATGAGGAGAAGGTTGAAAAAGGCTGCATACACCTGTGAAGGTAATTCCACTTGCAAAACCCTATCTCGTACTGCCCTCAGCCGTAATTCAACTGAGCAAGGCTGAGTTCAAACTGCCCACATCACAGAAAGGCCTCAAACCTCTGTAATACCTACCCCATTATTTCAACCTTTAATTAAACTCCCAGGTCCTCCACAACCTATAGTTGAGGCTTTCTTAAGGGGCGAGGAACCTCCCTTAGGAATTGCAAACACTAGGTTTGGTGGATCCCTGACCTGCAGTCAAGCAGCACCCAGCAGCAACCCACAAGTCAAGAACACTCCACCATCCACCAGTAACCAAGGCGACCACCAGCCCTCGCCACGCCAGGGTAAGAGTCTCCAGCCAGGACCACAGCATCAGAAGACCAGCTTACCCCAAAGTAACTGTATGAACAAGGGTCAGCCATCTCGTAGGGCCGTGACAGTGGTTCTTGAATTTGTATTTCTCAGACAGGCCACCAAACCTGTCCTATACACTGGCAGTGCACCAGTTAAACATTAAGGGACTCAATTTTGTGATTCTGGCATCACGAGTTAAAACTGTAAAGGTGACTAAGACCTACACATCCTCACTTACATGTTGCGTGAAAAAATCCACAGTAACTTTTAACCCCAAAAGTCTTAAGTCATTGTTTGGCGCAACTAGCTGCACTAAATAATTGTAATTTTATTTTCACTCCTCCCTTGGACACTCGTCAGATTGGTTTTCGTGGTGCCCAATGTGGGACTTTAACTGCGATAGTTTAGACTAAAAAGTTAGGACTAAGTCAGCCCCATCTCCCATCAGTGCCTTAGCCAGATGGCTAAGCTGCTCCACATCACGCCTAGCTCGTGATATCCCTAGTTACGTTCGTGCTTGCAGCAGCCTACGTAACCTTTCCACCCTAGTAGACCCCGTCGACTAATGACATACTAGCAGAGAATTGAATCGTCCAAGGACTTCAGGGAGCCTGCACTAAACAGCCTGTGGTGCTCAACGCTATCCCAAGTCATATCAGACTCTGGACTGAGTCTACTTGATGCTCCTGAGACCGCAATGGTCGACAACCACCTTCAAGGCACTCGAGAAGTGCAATTTAGAACATGCCCTGGCACGGGTGTTCATGTGATCTATTGTGCACACTTCTCCTGTTGATACCACTACCAATGTTTGGGGTGGGTAGACGAACCCAGGTACACAAAACAGTTTGGAGTACTGCTGTGTAGACTGCTGCCAATGCCAAGCAACATGCTGCAATTGACTTGAATGCACTGGATAGGGCACCTATATGAGACGGTGCATAGTTTGTGCGCAAGACTTTCACCGTAAGTGCATCGGATGGCCCGATGAGCGAGTCA
The DNA here is from genome assembly GCA_029891345.1 of Dryococelus australis. Lineage (NCBI taxonomy): Eukaryota > Metazoa > Arthropoda > Insecta > Phasmatodea > Phasmatidae > Dryococelus > Dryococelus australis. Next base: position 301,068,404 of record CM056994.1, on the reverse strand, counting down.
TGCGTCCTGGAATGGTGTACCACTGTGAGGTCTGCAGGAGTAACCAAGACTACTGACCATCGAACCCTGGACAACCCCACAGCCCTGTCACGTCCCTGGTTACTTCTGAATTTCACTTACCTGAATTCTGAGATCGGCCACACGAGTACCCAACTTCCTTCACAGCGGAGTGTGAAAGGGAATTTAAGGATCACCGCATCCAACCAAAACAATGAGTTGCAAGAACCGAGAAGATACTCCAAGGGAAAGCCCTCGAGTGTGGAGGAAATATGGGGAGTTCATGACAGAGTGGAGGCAACTTTGCTCAAGGCCCACACTGCCTGCGAAGCCGCAAAACTATCTGGTGATTACTTCTCCTCGGAGCAGACTCTGCAGAGGACCTGTAACCCGTAGGTGGTAAGACGGTTTCCAGGCCATGCACCCTAGCAATGACATACGTAATGTCAATACAAGTGAATACCTGCAGTTGCGTTGCAGCTTGGTGGGGTGATTTCCATATCCTCATGCAGTTTGTCAAAAGGGCCTTCAGGAGAAAGTCAGAGCAATATTTGCTGCAACAGGTCGAGCGCACAAGTAGCACCCCTCGCTAGTGAAACAGATAGCTAGCCTTCCACCCAGAGAACAGGCGCAAGCTCCCCGTCACTTACAAGAGCCAACAGAGATACCTGTACCACACCATCTGTTTTCACCATCTGAGCACTCCGGACCTGCAGCATACCCTGAATGTGTTATTGAGTACTTGAGAAGGCCTGAGTTACCTCCTACTCCAGTAATTGCTCACGTAACACCAGTTGTACTACATCCTGTAACAGTGTACAGATCACCGGAAATTCCAGTTGTATCGGCAACACCTGTGACACCTGCCCCACAGGAAATAGTCGCAGTATTGAATCATCGCCTAGGTAGCCTTACCTCCACTGTACTTGCCAAGCGCCAAATCATACTAGCTCAACCAGATTTTGTGCCCTGCCGCATAGCCACATGACCAATTCTTTATTCAGACGCAAAGCTTCTGCACCCCGACAGAACCAAACCCCCTTAAGGAGAGAGACTGGCTCATCTCTTTGGGAAAAAAAAAAAAAAACAAAAAGCTTGGGAACTGCCTCCTATTGTTTGCCACTGCCCGTCATGCGTCAAATAGAAGTGCAAGACTGGAGGTGCCCATTTTTCTGGCGCCCAACATGGGGCAAAAGTTGTTATAGCCACACTATGCAGCCGCGAACAAGCTAGCTATGCCCACTACGCGCTAGACACATTGCCGGGCTGCAAAAAGCAAAGGAAGATATTTTTCCGGCCTGCCAGCATGGAGGCAAGTAGACTTCTCGGGAACGCACCGTATCCAATGTGCACATTGTCAACAATGGCACCATTACACCTATCTTGGCTGGGAAGACATGCCTCAATATACCGAGGGGCTGGAATATTTTTGCGCCGATTGTCAGACTAGACAGGCAGCCTATTGCAATTAGGTCACATGCCCAGGTCAAGGTATGTACATGGTCCGCTGTATTCTCTGTGGAGTAACGTATCATCACAGATGCATCGGCTGGCCTGACAAACCAGAAAACAGGGCTGGCATGGTTTACCAGTGTAAAGTATGCAAAAGAGCAGCAGAGTATCGACCTAAGAACCCCGGACCTATCTAAACACACAGCCATGTTACATGTACAGGAGAGCTACAACTCCCAGAGTTCACCGCATGACCAGACGAGACCCTAGTACTTTCGTCAACGAATGTGAAAGACAATTCCGACTACACAACATTCCTGATAGGCAATGGATTGCTAAAGCCCAACACAAGCTTAAAGGAAAGGCAGCGGAATGGTGGAGCCTGTATGGAGAGTTCTTAGCAAACTGGCAGCAACTCAGCATAAGGCTACATCAAAGGTTCGCCGGAGATGAAGTTATCGCACACCTGACAACAGAATTCTTCAGTGCAGCCCAGAAACCAGGGGACGAATTAAACATCTTCATACTGAGGAAGGAGCAAATGTATCACCGGATTTTTCCCACGGGAACAAAGACAACAGCATTTGCCAAATCACAAGGTAATTGCTACCCAGAATTCGCAATTTCCTGATCATGCCGAAGTCCACAGATGTAGAATAGGTTCAACGAGCCCGGGAAATAGAATGGAACTTCGTGGAGCAAGCAGAGCTCGATAGACAACAGCAGAGCAGGGGGAAGGGAGAGCAGAGAGAGACAGGCTGCATGCCCTCCCCCATCGACAGCCAGCTGCTGCATATTTCTGTTAAACACGAGTTAAAGAGATTGGAAAAAGGGGCTGCAACTCGTGGTCTGCGACCCACCAGTCAGGTCGAAGCCAACAAAGACAATTTCACAGGACGAAACACGAGTCAACCCAGATGTCAAATTACTCACCCTTCATCATTGACCCGCACCACAGAAGTCTCCAAAGCCCCTGCCGCTTCTAAAGCTCCAAATTGAGAATGACCAACTAGTCCCGAGCTTGATAGTTAAAAAGACCAGGATTCAAGCCTGACGTTGCAGGCGACGTACGAGTCTACTTCAGGAGTCTAAATCAACAATGCCTACATCCGAGGAAGTCCGCAAAGCTGCCAAGCGACGCTTTAACAAATCAAGGGAGGAACATGATTCTTACATTAGTTGGAAGTATCCACAGCCTCACGTAGGAGTACGTTCGTTCACGATGGGAGAAACCGTCCAACTACAAAGCCATCCACTGAGCAAAGGCAGAAACAAGTTCAGTGCACAATTGGCAGGCAAGTGGGAAGGCCTCTACAAAGTCATCGGACATCAAGATAACGTATACTGGGTCAAAGACGCATGAGGGAAAATAAGGAAAGCCACCAGAGGCCAATTACATCCTTACCCAGATAATGCCCCAGCTATAACTCAGTATAACACTCCTGCGTTATCTTCCAAAGCCTGAGATGACGGGAAAAGAGGATCCATCACGGCTACTGGTCAGGAAGAACCTCAATCCCCTGCCACAAGTGTAGTCAAAGACGAACCCAAGGTAACCCAGGATTACGCCTCAGGTTTGATTGGGAACAGGGCACCCTACTATGATATGCATGGAGGAACCTCATTACAGACTATACCGTCCATCCCCACAGAATTTAGAAGGAAGTTTGTTCGCCCTACAGACAAGTAGACCTCTTCGATAACCGAAGTATCTTGGAGAAGCCCGGAAGACACGACACAGCAGGTAATAGACTTCGTGGCCAGCCGCCAGCCCACTTGACCAACCTTATATACTGGTCAGGCCCTAGCCTGCCATTGAGATAGCATAGACTCTAACCCCGTGTAACCATCCTGCACACAAAAATTAACCTTGACTGTGGCGTAGTTATAGACAGTTCCTGAACCCATCACGCGTCAATATATATAAAGTGCATTAGCTAAATTACATGGCTCCTAAGATATAAAAACTTTTATCATGCTCTGATGTACTACACAATCTACACACTGCTGAACTGAGTTGCTGTATCTAAGCCAGTTTACCCAATTAGTCTTATTTTTTCATTAGTGATTGTCTCTACATTCCATTTCTTGCCAGCCAAGAACCTAACGTGATCAGTTTTTCCATTTGTAGTGGTTAAATTTTGCTTAAACCAATTGAAATGTTTTGCATGAAATGGATATCTAATCAATACTCGAGTTAAAGTTGTTTAATATATCAGCACATGGAAGAAAGGCTGCCCGAAAGTAAGAAGGTTATATGTTCCGCACAGTTACTTGTGTATTCATTATGGATGCACTGAGGGTGGTTGAGGCTCAGATTTCCTTCACCCATCTCAAATGTTACTTAGCTGACTTGGTAGTGGTACTGCTATACCCATTAAATCACAATAGAATATATTTTAACAAGCATTAAAATAATGTATAAATAAATAATTTATAAATTGATTTCCTCTATAGTGCCCATGACATAATTTACACAGTTGTTGGACTGCTACTACGTACCATATATAATTGATTGTAAGCAGAAACCTAACTTCTAAACCCTCAGGAAAAGAAATAACATGATATGGAATGAATACTGAATTGCGATGTGGTCACTGATTGTGCTAAAAATTTTCACATCCGGTGAATGGTTTTATAAAAAAGGAAAAAAAAAAGGGGGGAGGAGGAGATGTAAGTGGCACAAGTATGCGACAGCTAATGCCATGCCCCGTAAAGGTAGGGCGAGTAGAACAAAGAAAATTTGGCTGCGTGTTGTGACGGTTGCATCTAAATGGGAGTAGGGGTGTTAAGAGCAAGAGGGTGAGAATGCAGATAAGTTAGAAGGGGTACAGCATGGAGAAGAAAAAGAGATGATAAAGAGTGGGGGTGTGGAAGTGAGCTTGGAAGGAGTGTGGCTAGAGGGACCAAGGGAGGCAAAGAGCAAGTCGTGTGGGCGTGGCGTAGTGGAGGGATGTGAGCAGGCAGAGGAAAGGGATCACAGAGGATGCAGAAGGGTTGGGGAAATAACGAGGGTAGAAGGTTGGAGAAACAGCAAGGTGGGAAGAGTGATGCATAACACAGGGGACTAAAGGAATGCAGTTGATGCTGTTTTTAACTGTGAAATAGCATCTGAAAATGCTGGTATTGGAATAATCTTGAACATTACATATAATTATGTCACTTAAAAATGTAGTTATTTGTGTTCTTACTTTACAGCAGATGCTGTACACTGCGGTAATTTTTGGTCTTTTAAAAAAGGGGCCGGTAGACTGTAGATAGGACACAGTGCCACAGCGGTCTTGACACATATATTTCATGACTGCAACTGTGATCTTGTTAGAGGTCAGACCCAGCGAAATGACAAGGGGGTATGCTTTACACAAAAACCTCGCGTTTCTATGAGCTGGGACCACTTTATTATATTAGCATTATGTTAGCAACTGTACTGGTAAATATATGCAGTTCATTTTATCAGCTTGTTTTATATATACTTGGTCAGAACTGTATGTAATATTGTCTATATAAATTCAAAGCTAAGGCGTGATTTTGGAAGATTCAAACTGATAAAAAGAGGTTGACTTACAATAAGGTAAATACTGTACTTTGTCAGTATTAAAAATATTCTGCATTTCAAATCTTGAAATTAGATGGCTGGATGAAACAATATTAACTATTATACCATATTTTGGTGTGTATATGCCGAGTGCATGTATAGGCCGCACCATAAGTTTTTTTATGAAAAATTACGGACAATTAATATTTCAAGTATTGACAGCACTGAATTTTTGTATTCCTGTAAATATTGTTCAGTTACGATTCCATACAAACATAATAAATTCCGACTAAATTTCTCCCCTACAAAACATTTGTGATATAAAATTAGTATTATGTTGCAATGTTTACAAATATACATCATGTGATTACTCTTCCACAGATGGTAACTTGACTCGAGAATGCAAACCCAAAGCAACATGTTACATAAGATGGCGTCTGATGGTGCACTTGTAGTGCCACTCAGGCATGCGAACAACGTAAGTTATCTTTTTCTTGTACAGCAGAGAAATTATTTTCTCACGTATGGCATCTATGGCTAAGCTCCACCATGTTTACATTTCACACATGCGGGATGAAGGTTATTTTGTTTATGAACGAGAGCAAACAAATAATTCAAATAATTGCATGATTGGATTCCCCCCCCCCCCCCTTTTTTTTTTTTTCAAGCTAAAACATTAAAATGTAATGTATGTTGACAAATTTCTACACATGCTTTGGGAAAAATTTTTTTTCATGACAATATCTTGTATATAAGCCGCACCCCACTTCTTTTTGTAGTCATTTTTTTTTGTAAAAATGAGCGGCCTATACATGTCCAAATACAATATTTAATGTTTCAAAGTTGTCAAATGTTCTGCAATGAAAAACACCCTCTCTTTCCTTCCCAGTTTAGTGAGTTAGACAAGTACCAACTCTAGGGCTTTTAAATTGAACCATGCCAGGGTTGGTCTGTGACCATATTTCGATTAGCTTCCTCACTCATAATTGAAAATTAATTTTAAGCCAGATGTCACTCCTAGTTATAAGCTCACCGTAGCAGCTGGTGTGGATGGCGGCGAAGTCGCAGCAGGAAGCGGTAGCACATGGCATCACCGTGCAGTGGCCTGTCTGTTTCGTAACTTTCCTCCTGACCAACCACATTCTCTTCTGCAGCAGAAGTGTTGTATCGGGCCAGCAGCTCTCGCTCATGCTCTCCGGCTGGGCACTCCTCATCTTCCTCTCCAGTGGTCAAGAAAACCCCCTGGAACTGCGGTACCATCCCTTCTGGCACCCCCACATTCGTCACCTCTTGCAAGATGGAGAGTAGGTTCCCCCCAGGCCTCACTGGCGTATCGATGCTCACCTGTGTAAACATGCTTCCTTTTCACTGGGATGAATATCACACCATGGATCTATCAATAGAACCGTCACAGTTTTATCAACCCACACAAACATCATGTAAACTGACAATTACAAACCTTAGATATCCAACGATATAGAGTGCATTCATCTGTAAATTATTCATGCCAACACGCTAGAGTGAGAGCCTATCAGCAGGAAGCCCAAAACTGCAGTCATCAAATCCTCCAAAAGATAAAATGAGGAGAAACAGAGAAGTAACTGAATATAAGAACGCATTGGTTAAGCCAGCCCTACACAATGCCCAATGCCTTGGCAATTTTCTTACCCATTTTCAGCTTTGCTTTCTGCTTCTGTAATATTTCAGCAGTCTCCTGAAGGGTCTGGCTCCAGGGGCAACAGTTTTCATACCCACTGGCACGCCTAAAAGCATAACAGATTGTGCTATAAATTTCTGTTATACCCACTAGCTCCAATAGTCAAGACAGTGGATAGCCGAGTAACATTCTCAAGCCATACAAGTTTGTTTATGTAAAAATAAGCGGATATGTAATACATAGTTATGTACTACGTGAAACTCAACAGAAGTAAAAGTAACTTGAAACACTTTAGTTTTATCAAATGTGTTAGTACTATTTACAAATTATATTTGTTAAGAAATATTTATTCGTAGCAACCTTTCTTCTAAAAGTAATAACACCAACTCAACGGCATAGTTTAATTGAGTGATTTTGGTTGTTCGCTAACTGTAAATAAAGGGTTTTCCAACTATCTATCACATACATAATTTTTTTTAACACATAAAAGCATTACTAGTTTCAATACTGTAGAAATTTTATTGTATTTTGGCTATCAAACTGACGCATGACCTTTTTACAATGGAGATTTTATCAACTTCTGCTCCAGCCCTAGGTAATTTTCTGCTGGGTTGGAAGTTAATTCTATCCCTTTAATGTGTGGATTGTACTGTCTGCCTTGCAGATTGTTTTATTCACCAACCCACCATAACAATGCTTAAAGACAGCGACTTATTTTACTCCCCGCTAGATAGCTTTAATAGAAATTATTGCTTGTCATTTGTTTCGCATCCCCCCTTCCAGCTGGCCAGTGATGTCACAGAGGCAAGCCATGCATTCACATTCCTGCTCTGCAACTACCCCTTGCCTTTGCGGCACAAGCCAATCAGTAGTGGGCAGCGGCCCGATATTAGTATAAAAGCAGAGACGTCCAGCATCTCGAGACCAGTCTTCGTTTCTAGTGCCAGTCACTCAGCCAGCCAGATTAACCAGTCTTCAGTACCAGCGCCAGTCGCTCAGATCCGGCCAGATTGACCAGTCTTCAGCTGTCCAGTATCAGTTGTTCAGAAACTGACCAGCCTGCGCCCTTAAGCCTTCACTTATTGTATTCGTTTGTTCTAGCACTCGCTGCTCAGGACAACACCCCTGTACTTTGCTTAAGTCACGCCTGCGATAGGGTAGGCTATGCTAGTTACGAGATATCCGCTACATATCCCGCAAACCCTGTTACCTCATACAGTTACGGACGTATCTGTAGAGGACCTATCCTTAAAGTCTTTTTTAAGACTAAATCCTAACACATTCCTTGCTTAGTCATCTTGACAAATGCCAGCAATCACACCGTATTCCCCTTTTGCTGTGTTGGTCGTATCTAACGGCCATCACAATTTTCACTACTAGCTTTCCGGCTGAAATTTGTGCCGCTGACCAGGAGCTAGAGTGCTTTCACCGCATGTTTATTTCCATTGAATAAAATAAAACGTGTGTCAGCTTTTACTTTGAGTACCATCCTTGTAGACTTAGCACCTTTCAGTAGTTACCCGCGTAACAGGTTTGCAGGTGATCCCTGGGAATTCTACTCAAACGAGCCTGACATTGTTTTACACAGAACCCGTACTAGCTTTGGCCACCCTTCCCCTCAACCCTCTGGGATTGAAGGAAAGGAGGAGCTGAAAGAAACTTGTCTCCCCTAGGTTGGGAAGACTGGGACAGGGCCACATACCTGTGTGTGTAACTGGACAAGGTGAGACCTGACTTCCCTCGTGAACCGCAGTCTCCGCCAGACTTGGGAATAGGGTGTCCACTATCGCCCAAGGTGCCACACATATTACTGCACAATGAACCTGCAGACGTACAGTACAGTAATAAGAGGGTAAATTTCCAGTTCCCAATGCCCTACACCCAGAGGAAAGGCTAGAAGGGAAAGGTTAGACAGACACTCTTGGCATCAGACCTAGCACACGAGTATCAGCCATCCCTGGTAAAGCAGTTAGCTAGTTTGTCTCCTCAAGAGCAGGCGCAAGCACTACGACATCTGCAAGATCCAGAGGAAGCTCCTATGCCCTGCAGTTTTTTCCTGCCAACTGAGAGGACCGGCCTCATCGAGTACCCAGAGTGGATAATCGAGTATTTGCGCAGATGTGAACAACTGCCTACACCTATTATCGCCTATCTCCTACCTGCTATTCTTCACCCAGTAGCTCAGCATAAGCCACAGGACATTGTTCACCAACCCTCTGTACCGACAGCAACCACACTCATTTCAAGTACTGCTTCACTTAAACGTCGTCCAGATATAACCAAGACAGTAGTGGCACCCACATACAGAATAGTGCTAACCACGCCAGATTTCATGCCCTGCCGTATAGCCATACGGCCAGTGTTGCTTAGCAGGAAGGTGCTACTACCCAAGCAAAACTGAACCACCGTATTCATATAGGATCGCATGGCTGAGTTCCTAGGCAAAAAGACCCAGGCTTCCACTACGAGACTTAGGGTGAGTATACATTCCCTGAATGTCACGCATCAAAACTATAAACACATGTACACCAAATCTCAAGATTTATAAATATTTACGAAGAGTACTTAATTTATTCCTTATGTGTTGATTAATATTAACTGTAATTTGTCCTGCAGGATATGTGACTACTTTCAGAATCATTTTTCATACATAAAGGTGTCCACACACTTAGACGAGTGCAGGGAAGAGAAGATATTTTTTCTACCAAAAAAAAATTAATGGAAATGAATGTGAGCCCGCACATTTATGTGAAGTGTGGCATGTGAGAAATCTGGAGGGCAAGCACGAGACAAATGTTTCCACAAGTGTGCAGAGGTAAACTAAGCAAGGAGAAGTTCTGAAGTACCTTCAGCAACGATTTCCCCTGTTTTGAGTGCTGTGGCAATCAGGCTATGTGGCATTAACACAATGGACTGGGCACCAGGGAAGGGACAAACCAGTGTATGTATTATTTTTGCATGTTCGTCCCAGTTATTAATCATAAACAGCTAGTACTGGAAAAATTTCTTTCTGTTTCTACAAGGTCAGGAAACAGATTATGAAATTTACCAAACATTCTATCCTAATTTTTTGCTTATATCATGAACCAAGGAACAACTTATTTTTCTCGTCCTCCTCACCCTCCGCTACTACTGCACCCATCTGATGGGTTGCTCAGGACAGCACAACACTGGAATGCAGCACGAAGCTACTAAAGGGTGGAGTGACAGTACAGTACCAGGAACGTGATGATGGAGAGCGAGGGTGGGTAGAGGAGCAGATGTACTGTATTCATCTAGGTGTGCCTCTTCACAGTGCTTCACCTAAGTATGCAAATATCTAAATAATATTCACAACATTTTCTATACAAATGTATTACTTTGAAAATGAAATAAAACACACTCCTTCATAAATAAAAAATAGCTTTATCCTCAAATTTTTTGGATGCATCTCATACAGCTACAGTTCTTTCACGGTTACTTGCAACTTTTTTGAAGCCCTTCTGAAGTTATTCTTCCAGGATATTCCTCTGCCTCAAGCAAACCAAGCTAAGGAAATTACACTAGAAGGTCAATGCACCACATTCATGTGCACTCAATGTAATATTTTGCATAATAACTACATATTTCTTACTAGGCATAAACAACACACCTATTTTCTCTCTGTCTTTATTCATATTAATTATAAATGAAACATAATAATTTATCGGTAAAATATAAGTTGAATTTAATACAAAAAAAGTTACTTTTATGTTAACACAAGTATAAAATACTTGTGATATTTAGGAAACAACCAAAACATGTTGTACACAGGATGCTCGTTCAAATAATGTTGATTCAGAAAGTGTGAATAAACCGCAAATAGAATAAAATATTTACCGGTAATTGCAAATGCACTCCTCCTCATAGGGAATTGTCCACCAGTAGTGATTTGGTTTGGCTTCATTAGCACTTTAAGAAATGTGTGGATATAAACATAAAGTTGTGTGTTCTTTCTTCTTACTTGATATACCCGTAAGTATAACAGAAGGTAGCACCAATCAGGCATTGTGTCAGGTTGACATCGGGGGATTTGGACAAGGCATTTACAAATATAGCTACGGAAAATTATCTGACTTTTTACCGTTTTCCATGTGAAAATGTTAACTTCATAATGACACTTTTAACTATCGTCTTTAGGACATATGTTCACAAAGACATTTTTGTGTTGTTTTGGGGTGTACTATCCACTCCCGAATTACTTTCCGCATATTTGGGAACATTCTGTATAATGATATTATTAAAACAGAATAAATTTCCTTCTTTATTCTTACTTGTCTCATATATATATATATATATATATATATATATATATATATATATATATATATATATATATATATATATATATATATATATATATATATATATAATATATATATATATATATATGAGACACACAGTCAAATCACATTATTATTATCACCTGCTAGAAGTGCAATCTGCAGCGCGTAGCCCATGACGTATGGCCCGTGACATGGGCTGGTGAAGCAGGCATATAAACGGCCAACAGACTGGCTGTAAACAGTACGCTTCCTGCTGTCATGGGTAAGGGAAGTAATTTAACTGAGTTGTAAGATGATCACCTGCTTTTGGGCCAAGGTAGGCAGCATTTCAGAAACAGCGACATTTGTGAACTGTTCATGTGCCTCTTTGGTAAAGGTGTATCATGAGTGGACAAATGGCACCATTGGGAATAACCATCATGAAAACTGCGAAGCTCCACGCGCCATCAATGTCTGAGGTGAATGTCGATGCCGACAATGCACGAAGGCCAACCGACAGGCTACAGTGGAACAATTCACCATCCAAATGACCAAGGCGCAACCAGACATGTGTCTACCGCAACATTTCAGTGAACCCTCTGGCGAATGGGGCTGCGGAGTAGACTGAGGGTGACTGCAACCATGCTAACACAGGTGCATCAATGGAAACGACTGGAATTTGTTTGCCAGTATGGCGACTGGACCACTGCTGATTGGCGACAGGTAGCCTTCTCTTACTAGTCACAGTTTCAGCTGCATAGAACAGATGGAGACATCAGCATGTCCGGTGAGAAACGTCGGAGAACCGACACCCTGCATCCATTGCTGGACGAACACAAGGCGGTGGAGGCAGTGTTATGGCCTGGGGAATGTTCTTGTGGTATTCTCTAGGTACCATCATCCATGTGGAAGGCACTCTTGATCAATTTGGTTATGAAACCATCCTCGGCGATCACGTTCACCTGTACATCTGTATATGATGATTGCTTTTCCTCGGGAGGATGGGATCTTCCAAGCACGATAGTGCGCCTTGCCACACAGTTAGAAGTGTCCACACATGGCTGGAAGAGAACAATCAAGACTTCAAAGTTCTTCCTTGGCCCCCAAACAGACTTGATCTCAATCCAATTTAACATATTTTAGACCACCTATATAATCGTGTTCATCGCCTGTCTCCTCCATCACACATCCTTCAACAGTTGTGGGACATACTTACTAGAAACAGCATGGCTCCAGATACCCATGGAGACCTATAAGTACCTGAATGAGTCACTGCCAGTTTGTCTAGCTGCTGTCCGTGCTGCGAAGGGCAGTTACTCTGGATACTAGAAGATGGTCAGAATAATGTGATTCAACTATGCGTGTGTGTGTCTGTTACCCAGTAATTATTTTTTTCTTTCAGTACATCAAGCACATAGTCCACACATTTGTTACTGACAAGCCTTATACTAGGGTAAAAAAAAAGCTGCATCAAAATAACACACACACACATGCACGCATGCACACACACACACCCCACACACACCACACACACACACACATTCATTTAAAACTGGTGCAGGTTTAAAGGACACAATTGCAGCTACGATACGTACCACTTCCCCCTCAGCACCTTCAATCTCAGCTGTGGCCCCTGGAGACTGTGTTTTACCCTCTGCATTGGCATTGCACTCATCCAGGGTGAGACCGGCCAGCTGGAATACTGTAGAATCATCATCATCTTCTGACGACCATTCAGGTGATGGTGCCAGGTTGCCATTTTCCTGGTCCTCATCATCCCAATCATTGGCACTGCTGCACCAATCTGTGGTGCTGAGATGGGGTGTAGGAGGTGGTGGGGCTTCTGATGGCACACACGAGTCCAGCCACTGGCAGCGCAGACACACCCAACTGCAAGCACCACAGAGAGCACACTGTGCAGTCTGTGGGACTTCTGTTTGCAAAATATTTTCTCTAAATACCCACGGTTGGCTCAGTTGGTTTGCACTGGCCTCTCCCCCTCTGAGGTCCCCGTTTTGATCCCAGGCCCTGATGGGTAGGACATTTTTGGAAAGGGTTTCTTATGTTGGGAATGTGATGGACACTGTTGTGGTGTGGAGGTTTACTCTAGGCTCTCCCATTTGCTCTCCTGTCTTCATTCCGTTACCTCTCCACCCATATCTTGTCTCAATTCATCCATCCTTCAGGTTGGTCAGCCACATGTGGCCCTGCCTCAGGCGGGAACCACTTGTAAATTTTCATCTTCACAACACTATATTGTGGCACATGCACTTTACTGCGCAACACGTTTGCGCTTTCTACGGGTGACTTCGTCCCATCAACAAGCAAACAAGAGCACAGAACAAGTCATGACCAGTTGCAGAGTACTTTCACGTACCGATCAAAGGGACTCCACGCGTTGGACAGCCTCAGATGTAAAGATGATTAACTAAAGATGATTAACACAATTAATTATGAAATGTACAGCCCGCCCAAAACCCGGCATGGAATCACCACCCTTTTGAATAAATAAGATTTTATTTGATGGACCACTACCCTGAAATTATCTGTGGAAGAGGTTCCAGCGAAACTGCAGGATCGCAGCACCTCTGCTGCCCTGTAATGTCACATCCTGTCAGCCTCGGGTCAAGGTGGATAAATTTGTCGTTGCCTCCACGTAAGGAGATAAGAAATGAGCGGCGCCGCTGCAACCCTGATAAACCAACCCCTGTGCTAAAAGGCTACACTACCCCACACCCCTGGAAGATCGCTGATTCAAGGGATTTTTGACTATATAAGGAGGTGCAAGCACGCCTCTTGTCAGAGACGCTGGACTTGCCGGCCGCATAGGTCAGTGAGCATTCCTTGGTCTGCGGAAGACCTCCCTCCTATCCTGCAGCCTGCAACATGGCTTCAACCACTCCAGCAGCTTGAAAAAGGCTTCCATCTACAACAGCTTGAAGAAGGCTCTTCTTGCTCCAGAAGACTACAGATGTAATGTGATGTCCTATACCCTGCAAACCCTTTACCCCAGTCAGATTCCTTGACTCCGCGGTAGCAGGTCATCTCACGACAGTTCCCTTCTGGACAAACCCCTTTCTCGATGAGACACTGTAAAGAGCGTAAACTTACGTAATTCTACGTACACTTAATTTTTACTTTTTCATTTACCATGCTCACATTCACCTGCATTTATCTTAATAATTTATTTGAATTTAGCTAGTTTATAATCCAACCAGGATTTTCCCACTTTCCTAAGAACCATAATAAATATTACGTAAACCGAAATAGTGGACTACCATAATTTTAATATTAGTTCCTGGTTCATTTATTTTGATAATTATTTGTGTCAGTAAATCTTGTTGGCAGGTGCAATAGAAAAACCCACTGAGGAATAGTCATGAGACGTGCCGAACTCCATAGGAGACGGAGCTTGCTTGCAGAAAGCTTAGAGTATGCATAAGACAAGCCGCTGCTCCTGGGTTTCCGGTGCTCCCTCGCCTACCCTCAGTGGCGTCCTAATACCGGACTTCATATCTAAATGTCAAAGCCTTGGGTGTGACTGAATAAGACACACCCCTAGGACTGCACATCTGTGGAAAGATTAGAAGGCAGGTCAAACACACACAGCAAGAAAGATGGAATTAAATGCTATATATATGGCGCAGAGAACGCCAAGCCTTGCAAAGGTTAATAAACTTGCAGGTCGACACTGAAATTACAAGTGAGGGCACACCCCCACCTACAGACCCCAAGCTGGTACCTAGGCCTATCTCACCTTTCATTCCAGTCGACCACAAGTCAGAATTAGATGCATATTTAGGCGGCTTGTTGGCCGGAATCCGAACCAGAACTTATATGTCCCCTCCAGCCAGAACCTCCAATGCCTGCCGTAGTCGTCACTCCACCTAACGAAGCCCAGAGTCAGGCCGTTCAGAATGCATGGATAATAAAGTTAGATTCCAGGAAGATTATCCAGGTTCAATTCCCACCTAAGATCATCCCAAAGTCTCATGCAATTCATGCTCCCGAAAATTATATACCCGCATGCTGACCTACCAAGCCACTGCGGATAAGGCCAATCCCTTTGGCAGAATCATCCACCATCACCATCGATTAACTCATCTCACGACTCATATACTACCGGGACAGCTGGCGTCCCATCTTTTGGCAACCCTTGTTGTGAGGAAGATTGATCTCCTCGGAAGGGAATCAATTCCGGTCCGCCTCACTCTGGGGTAGGATTCCCATCACCTCAGACAGTATCCTCCCACTAAGTGGCCCCCTACAGAACCTACCATGACCCACTGGGCTAGAGTAGCAGCTAAAATGCCATAGCAGGATTACTTGACGAACACTGGAGGATAGTCGGCACCTTAACCACTATAATAAGATAGGAGTGCGTATCAACTGTAACAATTCAATCTATAGCTATAAACGTTTTGACTGTGAATTACTTTAACCCAGACAGAAAAAGCCGAAAAGAAAAAAGGAAGATATTTTTTTAACATCATTATTAACTTTCAATTTAATATTGAGTGGACAAAGGTGTTATCTTAATATATTTAAGCCTCCGCCACAACCAGGCCTTCCCAAGACATAACAATTACACTGTCTCATGCCATTGAGTCTGCATGAGGAGGTCATCACCAAAATCCATGCATTCCTGCGCACTTTACAGGAGCTCTGCATGCCACCCTTCTAGTGCTGCCAGCAAACAGCCCAGCTGCGCCTCCCTGCCTTTCGCTCTCATGCTCTCTCTTCCACCTTCGCCGGCACCCTCCCCTCGCTCGCCACTGATCGAATGGCTTATAAGAGTTTTCAAACCATACCTCAGGCCACACCGCAGCATACCTGCTAGTTAGTTGCTTAGCTGCTAGTTTGCTTCTGTGACGTACGGCCAGTTGCTGTTGCCACATGTTGGCATCACCCATGCTGACTTTACGTTTAACTTCATGAATAATTATCGCCCTAGTAAACCTGCATTACTGTGATACACACTTGATTAACCTTACTTTGCCCTTCAGGCAACTATTTTGGGTACAGGCAGGAGTGTGTCTTGTATATTTTGGCAACATAGTAAACTAGTACACAAAATCCAAGTCATCTATTCTCACTGTCAGACCACTGTTTTATGAAATCTGCATCCCATTAGCCCTATTTTGACCACCATACACTCTATTACTTTGAGGAAAGGCACGGGTGTACAACACCTACCTTCATACCCTTCAGGCTTGTGTAGTCCTGCACCCTGCTCCAAAGATGACAATAGTGTACGCACAGATCCTGCCAGGTTAGTTGCCTCAATGGCCAAGGGCAGGGTCTTGGTCTACTTTGCTAGCGGCGTTACCAGACTGAGCTACAATTATGCTCTTTCAGGGTAAACTACAGTAGGGAGATTTGAGGTGATTCAATTATGGATCAAGTTTGTGAACCTTCATAGGGACTTTGGGTGAGCTAGATCTAGATCCTGCTCCTCTGGAACACCCAGGAAGTCACTGCAAGCACAGCAAGGCACTGGTGCTGGAAAGAGGTTGGCTTTATAGAAGACCTGCCCAGGTCCACCCCAAATACCCCCACCCCCCCTTCCCTTAATTTCTTACGTTAATTGCTCCACATGTGATTGCTCACAGGATACCCACACTCATCTCCTCTCTCACTACTATCAGCCCCTATGCCTCAACACAGGGCTGGGGGCTACTCTCCGTCTCATATAGCTTGGCAAGATCATGACAGTGAGTGGCTACCTGACATATATGAAACAAACAACATGCCATTTACAAAATCCCGTATCAGCTGATGGATGAACGAACAAAAATTAATATCACGTTAGCTATACTGAGTGTACTGCCGATGCACATCAGACAAGAAGAAAATACACAGATAAGAAAGAATTCCTAGATTAATTAATACATTTTAATTTACATAGTCACAAAACAGCATTTGTTAGTGTTACAAACTAAATTTCAAGCTAAAGTAGTAATGTATAAGTGTTCAAAATGAAATGAACATTAAAACGGTCCATATTCAAATGAAACACAACTTCAAACCTCGTTAGTTCTTTTCACGTCATATCCACACTCTTCATCCACACCTTCCACACATGCTTGATATTAATTTCAAACCCTACGGAAATATTGTGACGAAGGCGAAAATTGGCTTGAATTCTTTTTTCTGGTATTTTTCAATATTTAGACTTTATTTAACAATCTTTTCCTTTTTTTGTTTGGATCAGCCCCTAATGTAGTTCAGTCTTACTTCAGGTAGACATATCCCTCTTCTTTTTTTTATTCGGAAGCCCCTCATTTCTCTGGGAAGCACTTTTATTTTTTGTTAGGATGCATTTATTTTAGAATTTTTCATTAGGGTTTTAGGAGTTTAGGTTATTTGTGTTTGGTTAGGGTAATCACTTTTTTTTGGGATGCAAGTCTTTCTTTGTGGAGTTTCAGAAATGATTTAATAATTATATTTTAATTCAGGTTTTGGTTATGATTTTGAAAAGCAGTTTTTTCTGCTTTTCTATTCAGGTACTTAGAGACCCCTCCCCCCCCTTTTTTTTTACCTTTTAACTTTAACAGGGTAGTAATGTTCTTGTTTGAATTTTAATTTATAACGATATTTTACTTCTTTTTTTTTTTTTTTTCTTATACAGATGCCATTAATCTTTTGTCTTGGAAGTCCTTTATTTGTTTTTGGTATTAAAATCTTATTAAATTCACTCTGTTCGGATGGTATCAAATATACTTTTTTTTAGGTAAGGATATTATGTTGTACACTTTTGTTTTCCCTAGAATACTTCTTAAGTGAGTTGAAGAAGATTCTTGAGTCGGTGCTGGACGGGTTTTTCAACTTCAAGCTGAGAGGAGGATTTGTGCTGCGTAGAGCAGACAAAGTATAGGCCCCTTGGGGAAAAAGACAGAGAACTTCATACTAAGTCAGTGTTTGTGAGTGACCGCACATGAACGCGGAGAGCTGTGATTGACTGAAGGCCAGGTGCCATGAGCCATAACGTCAGGCGAGGCCAGGTGCGCCATGTTTGTTGAAGACTAGCAGCCGAAGTGGACAGACATGTGAGGGATTGGTCCGGAGGAGACAGTCTGAGAATCTTCGTGAGGTGATAAGTATTTTTATTCTAAATTTGTTTGCTTTGTTGGGTCGGAGCATTTTTCTCTGCTTCACAGGAAAAGTAGTCTGGCCTGGCCTTTAAAAAGTCGTATTTTTAGGGATTACGATAGAGCGATAGAGTAGTTCAAGATTAGACTTGGTAGAAGTGAGGGAGAAGTCATGGCAGCCATCTGCTAAGGTATTTGGTTAGAAATAATTCTTGTAGATGGATAGGAGGCATAATGTTGACGTGTTGCTGTTGTTAATGAGCCGTTGCTTTCTTTTGCTAGAAGCTATAACTGACGCAACAAATGGGAAATACTTTACCTTCCAGTAACTAAAACTTAGTAATTATTCTGCAAACATAGGTAACAATGACTATGCATACCTTGAACACATCCCTCTTTGGCACCAACAACTACCAAACTGTCTTCGTATTTCTCGCTGCGAGCTAGTATTTAGCACCCTCCCCCTGCCCTAGACCTTCCATTTTTTTAGTTTTGATTTCTTTTTCTGAATTATGTTTGCATTATAAATTCAAAAACCCAGTATAATTAAATGGCCAAAAGTTTTTGAGTCATTAATGAGATCTTATAGGGCTTTATACTAGCCAAGAGATTTGTAGTCCTGTTTTACACAGGTGCTGGAGGAAACCTCTCACTCTCCCTGCTAGAGCTAGAGTGATTTTTTTTTTTTTTTTTTTTTTTTCTCAGGTTTATTGTGTATTCAGCGATTACACTTTCAGGCATTTACATATTCATTGGCTCCAATGAATATGTAATTATTTGATTTAGAGTCACCCAGTATTGTTTTCTTGGTAATATTTGTATAGGTTTCTCTTTTTCCCCCCTTCCACCCTGTAACAATTTAATGAGTAGGCTGAAGTTATTGATGATTGACATGATGAAGGTGAATTTTTACATATTTGTTAGCCAGCATAGCTGGAAATTTAAAGATGGCCGCCACAGACGGACTAAAGGTTGTGTTGTTCCGTATTTAAGGTTGTTTTGGCTTGTGATTAGTTCTAGCAATAGGTTTAAATATAGGTGGAATTGTAGTTTGGGGTATAATTAGAGTTAAGATTAGTGTTTTATGTGGTGATTAGTTATAAGGAGGGAGTAGTGTCCGATTGCGTGCACGAGGCCGAGGCCTTTGTTTGTGTACGAGGGTAAAGGGTGTATGGTGTAAGTTAGGCTAGTTAAGAAAGTGTGTGTATACGTAGGTATTTGGTGTATTTTATAAGGGAGAGTAGTTTTAGTTTTAAGTTAGTTAAATTATTTTTTAAAAAGAGAGGGTAAGAAAAAAATGGTAGGGAGGTGTAAGTGTAGGGGCTGTGGTAAGATGTAGAGAAGGTTAGATAGTGGTGTGCAGTGCAACCAGTGTGGCGGCTGGTACCGTGTTGACTGTATAGGGATCAGGGAGGAGGAACTGGGATCACTACAGGAACATGAGTGGAAGTGGAGGAATGTGCTGAGGGAAAGGGTTTAGTGGTGGTGGTAGGGAACAAATTAACTGGAGAGAAGGAAACACAAATAAGTGGAGAAGGTGGAAACTGGATTTGGGATATGCTGAGGGGAAGTTCTGTAGAGAGTGTGCCAGGGCCAATTGAAGTGGCTAAGGAGGAGAGGTGGAAAGGGGAGATGATAGATTTGATGAGCAGGAAAGAGGGAAATGATGCATAGGATTGAGAGGATGGAGGAAAATGTCACAAATGAGATGGGTAAGAGTAGAGTAGAAATGAGGGTGGATAAGTTAGAGGAGTTGGAAGATGTAAAGGGGGTGCTAAGGAAAATGAAAGCCAGTCCACAGGAGGAAAAGCTGAGTAGAGAGGAAGAGTTGGCAGAATGCAAGTAGGGCTGCAGAAGGAACTGCAGGAGGAAAGGCAGAGGAGGAGGAGGGAGCCAGAGATAGAGGTGGTAAGATTAAGGAGGAGGATATATGAGTTGGAGGCAGTAGAAAGGGATACGGCAGTAGGAGACATAATACAGCAAATAAGGCTAGAGGAGCAAGAAATAGCAGCAAGGGATAAGGTGATAGTAGTAGGCAGGAAGCAATCAGGAATAGAGGAACGGGAAACAGAAAGCAGGGAACAGGCAGTGGCAGAAGGTAGGAAGCAGTATGCTGAGGCTTGCAAGTGTGCGATTAGCACAGACCAGCAAGCAGGACAAAGTGGACAGTTCAGGGCCAGAAGGCAGAGAGGAGGGCTGGCCAAAGGGAGGGAAACAAAGGTGCTGCAGGAGGCCGGCGACAAGGGTAGGCAGGTGGGTGAAAGAGCCACAAAGCAGGAACAGGTTGTAGGAAGGGAGCCAGAGGTAGTTTTTCCAGGCAGTTCTATTGTAATGGGGGTGGAGCTGAGGAACATCAGGAAGGAAATTACATATAAAGCAGTGTTTGGGGGGGGGGGGGATACCAGGGATTTGGAGGAAAAGGTTAGTGGTATGAGAGGTAGCAGGGTGGCAAAGGTTGTTCTCATTCATGTAGGGGGAAATTACCAGGCTCATAGAGAGGTGGGGCAGGAGGTAGAGCGGGACCTCAGGGGATTGCTGAGGAAAGTGCGGCAGGAAAGTGCGGCAGAAGTTCCCTGGAGCTAAATCTGGGAAAGTGTAGGGAGGGACCAGGTTCACCTGACAGAACAGGAAAAGAGGATTCTAGGTGATCTGCTAGGTAGAGAAGTAGCTGGCTGCATGGAGAGGGTCAGGACAGAGCAGCAGTTGTTGAAATAGCAATCAGTTAGAAGCAAGGAAACGGAAGGGGAGAGAAATGGAGAGGACAGCATTGATGAGGCCGCAGGGGTGGAGATAGGAGGTAAGCAATGTAGGATGGTAAAGCAGAGTACTAGTATAAAGATAATAGTGGTGAACTGTAGGAGTGTTTACAACAAGCTGGAGGGCTTCTGGGGAAAGGTTGAAGGATATGGGGCGGATATAGTGGTAGCTGTGGAGACTTGGTTAACTGAGGAAGTACTGGACTTTGAGTGTAGGCAGGATAAGTTCACCATCTTCAGAAGAGACAGGGATGGGAGAGGAGGAATAATGGTGTGTGTAAGGAAAGGGCTAAAAGGGGTGGTAGAATGGGTTAGTGAGGATGTCGAGGTAATGGAAAATAAATAGAATGGTGGTAGTATTAGGAAAATTACTTTGCTGGCAGCATACAGACCACCAGGATAGGGATGGCAGGCAATTGAGATTATCAAGGAGTGGGTCGATAGACTAAAGGACAGGCAGTGGGTTGTTGTCGCAGGGAATTTGAATATGCCAGGGGTGAAATGGGTAGAGGGTGCAGAAGGAATGGGTAGCATGATGCAGAGAATGGCAGCACAGTCAACAGAGGATTAGTTCAGATAGTAGAAACACCTACGAGATGGAACGAGGAGGGTGTTGGATCAGTGCTGGATGTGGTGATGGTCAGACCTAGGAATGCTGTAGTTGGTGCAATAGTATTGGATGGTATAAGCGACCATCATATTCCGGTTGTAGAAATTGGGGTTGGCAGGATGAAATAAGTGCAAATGTCAGAAAGGTTGGTGTGGCAGTATGGGTGGGAGAGGAGACAAGAAGGGGGCAGAAATATTCCTGAGAGACAGGTTTAAAAAATGGTCTATGGAGGAGGGTATAGAGAGGTTGTGGAGGGAGTTTAGACGATAAATGGAGGTTATGTTGGAGAAATTTGCACCAATGAAAAGGTTACGGACCCTAAATATTCCCGGGTTATTTGATGTCTCCAATTTGTCGTGACCTCTAAGCGCCCGTTCAAAAGCGCTGAAAAATCATACACAATCAATAATCTTAGATAAAACGTAAGAACTTTTTTCTAATTGCTCGTTATGTTTTTGTGTAGACAAACAATAAGCAGTATCAAGCTGAGTTGTTGTGTTAAACTTACCAATATTGGTCAGCTTAAGTACATCTGCGATGTGTTTTGTTTTCAGTGTCTCTTTCAATATATTCTTTTAAGTGCCCTAAGTATTTAACACCTTTCGTATCCCACAAGGGTTCTCCATGGAACAATACACATGGAAATCAAAACTGCATTTCTTACTGGACAACCGCAAATCCATTGTGTTTCATCATAAATGTTCTTATTGAAATATTGTTTGTATTCAACTGTTTTATTTTTGTAGCTTGTAATAAAATTAAGGTCGGGAACTGGTTGGCCTAACATCTTGATTACAAGTTTTTCTGTGAATGTTTTTCGCACGAATGGTATATCCAACAGGCCAATCACTGAATTCATTACAAAAAAATCTTTCATGTAATACATACAAAATCCTGACACATTATAAACAGAATGGAAGTTGGCCGGAAACTGGTCAATCCACTTAAAAATAGTTGGAGGGTTTCGGCAGTTGACGAGGACATCTGTGTTGCACAGAATTCAGTAGGCTACAAACAACGTTTCTACAGCACTTGATGTGCGCGGAAGGGGGGAAGAAAGTGACCTTGCTGTTTATACTTGCCATGACATCGCCTTTCCATGCACTGCACGCCATACCAACCTCTGCACTACAAGTCCCTGCAGAGCGGCAGTTGGGTGGGCTGGAAAACTTTTTCACTGGCAGAGGAGCAGTATAACCACACAGACCATACGGAAACATATTAGGAGGCAAGGACATATTTTGCTGCACCGATACACTACACAGCCGGCCGCCATTGAGCAATGGGCTCTGCTCACAACACGCCCTGCCATGGCATGGCGCACCATCTTATCAGCTGTCTCCCGAAGCACTACCAGCCAGAAAAAAATAGCTTTTTGTGTAAAATATATTTACAAACAGATACCAATGGTTTTATTTTTCAGTGAGCTCTGTATAATTTTTAAAGTACAATGTATTTCAGTGCACAGCGATTCTGATTACTAGTAATTTCTATTGGGCCGGTAATTGTTATGTCTACATTGTGAGATAAGGCTCCCACAGACTTGTTTACATTTCTTTATTGGTACTCTGATTTATAAATATTTAGGAGTCTATATTTATAGCCATTTGTTTACAATCACAATAGTATTAGTTTGTTATGTAAACATATTGTTTTCCTGGAAGCATATTTAAATTACATTTGGGTTGTACACATACACATGTGGTAGCTATGTAATTTAATTCTGTTTAATTTTTTTAAAACAGTGTATGGTAAAAGTCAATTTCTAGATTCATATCAAACATGTGGTTTTCAGTTGGTTCACGAAACTTATGTTAACAATGATGAAAAGTTGGTTTGAAGAGAGAAAGGAAAGTGAGATTTGATTATAATGTGTTCTCCTTTTTGAGATTGGAATGTAATTGAAGTGCAATAGGCCTAGGAGATTTTCCCGTAGTATAGGTGTATCTAAGGCTAGAATTACGTAACAAAGCATTTGATTAATTGTCCTATCAGGAACATCTTTATCGTTGCCTGATGACGCTCTCTCCATCATGGCGAGGTACGGACCTTTCGCTAATGAGGTCCAAGTTCATTGTAATTTTCGCTGGTCCATCATTGTAAAGTCAGGTTAAATAGGCATGGAGAGGGAAGACAGTTGTCTGGGACGATGAGGGGATTATTTGTGAAGAAGCCCTCAGTTGAGGTAGCTAGATTTTGAGTTCTACAAGAGACAACTGGCCCAACCTGCAAAACAGTGAGACCGACGCAGTACATTAATACAAGCAATCTTTAACACAGTCAATATCTTCTGTGAAATCTCTACAGTTGCTCTAAACTGATTATCAAAACTTTGACAAGAAACTTTATGAGATTACTAAAATAATGAATGTCACGAGAGTTACGTTTTACCGTACAGGGAACAGCTTCACTGATGTCTGGAATTTGGTTGGTAAAGTCCAGAGCCTATTCAATTGGTGATACCCTGAGTTAGTCACTCTGGACTGTTAATTGAAACAATAAATTTCGAGAAACCAAGTGTCCAATATGTGCTTGACCATGGACTTTTAACGAGTCAGTTTAATTTTGCATGTTGAAAGGCATGAAGTAAGAGTCGATTAAATCTACTTAATTAGTAACACTTGAAGTTTATTGATTTATGGAACAGTTCTTTGCTGTTAAAATTTAATCTTATTGGCAACACACAATTGTAATTTTAAGAGGGGTTTTATTTTATTGGAGGATGAATGAATTTTGTGCATGTTAATTACGAACCATTTTGTTTGCTCTTGTTACCAATGCTATGTTGATGTAAATGAATTGCAGTTTTCCTTATTTGTTATCATAAGGTTTTCTCTTGTGAATTTCATTGAAAAGTGTCTATGTCTTCCTCAATTCTATTCAAAAGAATCATTCAAATAAAGTAGGATGAAACAAGCTTTTCTCGTATGTGAACTATTTACCTTTAAGGGTAATGACTAATTCCGAGATCAATGACATCATCAAGTGCATGAAACACATGTCGACTCTAATAAACTGGGGGAAAATATACACCCCCCCCCCTCACACGCACACATGCACGCACATGCATATACACACACACACTTGAATCACTGCACATAATTTCAGTTAATGGCTCAGTTGGGTACTTTTATTTTTAGTTTAATCTTGACTTTTCTGTGCCAGTCCTGGGGTAGAGAATCTGGCGCTCAACTATTGTCTTACAAAATATGTTTGTAATTACAATTGGGCTGTTCTACTACAGTTTTGATACTTTTACAGGTTGTTCTACCACCGTTTTCAGTAAGCCTATCCTTTCTTTGCCTGCATTACGCAGATGTGAGTAGTGGTATAGCCCGTACCACCACAACATCCATTACGGCATGCTTATCTCCTGCAAACCCATTTCCTCGTTGTTTTTGTCTTGTTACTATATTGTATGGGACATGCAAATAAGTGGGACATGCAAATGGACCTTTTTAAGCTATTCTTACATTATTCCTAGCCACATTCGTACTCAAACTGTTTTGTATCAGTAATAGCAGAATTACTGCTTTGCAATGGTCTACGAGTTCTTGGCGAATGAAAGTGTGTTGTCAAGCAAGCTACCCAAATTAGTTTTATTTCCAGTTATATTAGCTGTAGTGTCCAAAATCTCACAAATATTAACCCAAATTTACTGTCTCTGATAAATATTTAATTTTTTGCAAGGTTTTGTATTTTTAATTTTAAAACCTACAAGTTTTTTTAGACAGATGTCAGTCTATAAATAGCTTAAAATTTGTTTAGCAGTACAGTACAATGGCAAATGGATTAGCTGACAGCATGCTGATAAAATAACAGCCTCCATTTGACGCACCAGCTGATGTTGAAAGGATACATAATCAGAAAGTACATGTTTAGCACTACTTTCATCGAACTGTCAAAATATTGCCAAGATACATGAGACAGAGAGTAGAAGGCCACACAGAAAGCTCGCCAGGAAGGAGGCTGTCTGTCAGAAGGGTTTTTTGGGGAACACTTTTGTGTATACTAAATTGAGAGCTGAAGCTGCATGGCAGAGGAATGCCTTAATTGGCAGGACACCCGACAGGAGTCACCAAGTCGGACCAGTGGTCTTCTGGCTACATGCTAGGTTTCTTCTCAGTTCCTAGAGCGATCTTGCCACTGCCTCCAACTCTGCCTCACCACAGGCCGGCAGTTACTTGACTGCCTACCCAGTCGTCCACTGTCACTATGATACAATTCCGACAGTAATCAGCAGCTCACACTACTGCCGCTCCTACCAGTGCTATTGTTCAGCCAGCCACAACAGGTACCACCTAGCACCACCTCACAAAAGTCGTATACAATCTGGCCTGATAAGGTCATGTTCTAGCTGTCACTACTATTTTTGCACAGACAAGTGCAGTCACTTGCCCTGCTCAAAACCAACCATCAGGCGATTGTGATCTCGTCCAAGCCAGGCCACTTAATCCTCGCCAGATCATTAAGTAACCATACCATGTGAATAGCATCCTGGCTCCCCAGACCTACTGAGGGAGGATGTGATGATGCCAATAGCTGCCTGAGATAGAGACGGTGAGGCATCAATATGATGATGATATTATACGGGAGGAATAATAGTTTAGCTTTGAATTACAAACTTAAATGAATTCACCATATCCTCAACCCGATTCAGGAGCACTTACCATCACAACCCAAACAAATTGTCTGACTAATGAAATGATAATTTCCCACAGTTACCTCCCCTTTCCCTTCAGAAGCCAGCACTATCCCTTGTCATCACCTATCATCCAGGTTCCAGCAGGTTGGGTTGATGCAAGCAAAGATGTACAGGGTACGATGGTACAAGCTGTTGCTGAGGGGTGCATACACCTGGCACACCAGTGGCAAAGTGTGGCCACACAGACGGCACGATGGGTTCGACAGGCTCACACTCTCTGGCCAATCCTGCAACATATTAATCTCAATGGCTGTAACACAATATGTTTTGACATGCCTCTATTAGAACAAAGAAAGGGAAAGAGAGAGTAGGAAAGGGGTAGAAAGAGTATGGTAGAGGGAGGCAGAGAGTGGAAGAGGGGGGGGCAGAGGTTGGGAGAGGGGGGCAGAGAGGGTGGGAGAGAAGTGGTAGAAGGGGCAGAGAGGGTAGGAGAGGGTGGAAAGGTGAAGTGAGTGACGAAATTTGGGCAGATCTTAACATCAAGGTCTTGAGAGCCTATTAGGGTGAAGAGAGGTGAGTATGGAACAAAGCCCAAATGAAGGGGCAGGGGAAATGAGATATCCCAAAGAAAACCCGCTGACCAACAGCATCGTCCGGCATGATTCCACCAGCCAGGGAGTAATTATTAAGAGTTATGCCAATCTTACAAAATTAAAGTAAAAAACAGCATAGGAATTTTGAACATATCCTCAAAAATTACTCCTTGGTGCATACATCAACACTATACCATAGCAACAACAAACTAAGCAATGTAGCTTGTTGATGCATGCAATGTTGATGTATAAAAATATATAAAAGGACAGGATTTCAAGTACCTACTCACAGTTTAGTATTTGTCGATATGCACACATGCACGCATGCACATGCACACACACACACACACACAAAGAAGGAAGACACCTTCTTCATGCTGTTGCGCGATTGCAACATTTAACTGGTTAGGCCATCTTCATCAGGCGGTGAGTTGTAGGACACTAGTAGAATGCACAACCACGTGGAAAATGTGTCTTCCTTCTTTGTGTGTATGTACCTATTGACAAATGTTAGACTGTGAGCACTTCAATTCTTGGCCTTTTATATATTTTTGGTCACCTAGCGGCCTACTTGCAACCTTAACTCATATGTTGATGTATGACCATTTAAAAAACTGTATTACTTGCAATTGCTTTGTTATGTGGATAATGGCCTTAAGTTTTGAATAAGCTTTCAAACAGTAGGCTTGTTTCAAAGCTCTGATTGTCAATCTCATTTGACTTTGTTCTATTTCAAAGCCATCTGAACAAATTACTCTTGTTTCATCTATTTTATTTTCAACGTTCTAGTTAATATATCATCAATCCCTCGTAAATATCTAACTGACAGGTAAGCAATGCACAACACATGCAAATTTATTTCGTTGGTCTACTATGTCTCCTTCAAAAAAGCTGCTATTCTTAAGAATTACCTCGAAAACATCCTGTATAGTTGGTAGCACTGCAACATATTCATTTTTAAAAAAGGCCATGATAAGACCTGTCTACACTTGTGCTATCCCAACCTAAAACAAGGATAATGCTGATTGTTGCATGTGACCCTCTGACATCATGGTGTTTTCCCAACCTCCTGCGTACTAAGTCAAAAACTGAACTTTTTTCCTAAGTTGGGTCCCAAGTTAATAGGAAAAGAAGACTACTTCCAATACTTTTGCACACATTCCTGGAATGTTTAAATTGTAAATGTAAACAATGCATGTGCAAAGTGGGCTTTCTCACGATACATGTGATGAAATACTAATTAGTGCTGTCTGTGTCCTGTCTGAACTATTTAATCTAACAAATGAAACTTTAAAACAAATTACTTCAAGCAAAATTCTTGGATGTCAGTTAGCGAACTTATTTAAAATAAAACAGTCAGGGCATGTATCATAAAAGTAAATAAATATTCAATTCAACATTCTTGCAAACAATAAATAATCAACAATTCAGCAATATTTCAAAATTACTACGTGACAACAAATATTGTGCTGAATTTACTGCGATCTAGTAACATATTCTGAAAGATCACTTTCAGACAATGCATTTTGTAGACCATATTCGGACTGTGTCAATGTGACACGTCACGTCCCTTAACGCATAGATTCTTACATGTCCATAGGAACGTCAATCGTAGTCGGGCCTTTTAAGTAGTCAGCACAGTGGGCGGTTGACACACAGCCGACTACATTGGAGTGGCAAACAAATACATCTAAAAATACCTACATTAAAATTTACATATCCCTAACATGAATATAGGCCTATCATAGTAATTTAACAAACCAAATTTTTTTACAACTCAATTTAACCACAAAGAGGCTGAATATCAAGTACAGGAAAAGTAATGGAGAGGCTGGTGGTGCAGTATGTGGTTAGGGTTTTTAACAACAGGAATTGGTTGGAGGAGTCCCAGCATGGTTTCAGGAGGGGATACTCATGTGAGACTCACCTGGCTGGGCTACTAGAGGATCTGGTGCAGGTAGTTGATGAGGGGAAGCAGGTGGATGCCTGCTTCATAGATTTTCAGAAGACATTTGATAAGGTGCCCCATGGGACATTGATGAGGAAAGTGGAGGCGCTGATACCAGACAGAAGGGTAGTGGAATGGATAAGGGACTTCCTCAGGGGGCGAAGGCAGAGGGTGAATGTAGGGGAGGCAATATCGAGGGAAGGGGTAGTTATATCAGTGGTGCCACAAGGAAGCATGCTGGGTTCTTTGTTATTTACCATAATGGTAAATGATATGGGTTTGGGGATTAGGGGGAAAATTATTAGATTGTTTGCAGACAAGTGAGTTGTGTATGCTGGTGGCAAAAGGGGGAGGGGGGATTTGCAGGCGGACAGTGACAAGATATGGTTGTGGACCAGGAAAAATAAAATGAAGATAAATGTAAGAAAAACTAAGGTGGTGAGGTTTACAAGGAAGGTGATAAGCAGGGACATGTACAGATGGGAGGGACAAGAGATGGAAGAAACAGCAGAATATAAGCATCTAGGGATTGTACTGCAGGGAGACCTCAGGTGGAAAAAACAGGTAGACAGGGTGGTTGCAAAGGGAAGAAGGGCTCTGGGTATGCTGGGAAGGGTGATGAAGGGAGTCGGCTGTGAGGTGAAGGAGGAGGCGTATGGCACAATGGTACGGCCAGTGTTAGAATATGCTGCAGCAGTATGGGACCAGTATGTGGAGGTGGAGGTGCACAAACTGGAAAAGGTGCAGAGAAGGGCAGCAAGATGGGTGAAGGATAAGTGGAGAAGGCAGGGGCAAGATGGTGAGAAAGAAGGGAACTATAGACCATCGGTGATGATAAAAGAAATGGGGTGGAGCTCATTGAAGGACAGGAGGAAAGTTGAACGGCTAGTCAGGATGTACAGGGTGGTAAATGAAGAGGGAGGATGGTGAGGGCTACACTGCAAGGTAAGTAAGGTGGTATTTAGAGGAAGAAGTGAGAAGCTTCAGGTGGTGTGGATGAGAATGGAGCGGTGTAGGCAGTCCATGTTTGTGAGGTCTGTGAGGGAAGGGAATGTTTTGAGGGAGGAATTGTTATCTGTGAGAGGGGTTGGTAAATTCAGGAAGGGAGTGAAAGAGGAGTTGGTTGGGTGTGGGAGAAGTGAGAGAGCTCGCCACCGGGCGGTGGCCTGTGAGTGTGTATGTATTTATTTATTTAATTATAATGGCTTATGCCTTTATAATCTGTCCCTAAATGGAGCATGTAGGTGTTTCACCATTAATTCCAGGAATACTTAAAATTAACTTCTGTTTTCCTTGACCGCGATCATTTTACTTACCGGAGTTCCGCCGATTTTGTCCACCATACAAGAAAGCTTGTGTTTATCGGTTATAATTTCATCTTCAAAACCAAGTAATACTTTTCGAATATTATCTGCCATGTCGTAAAATTAAAGAAACAAACAAGCAATTTATTGTGATATATTAAAATCAACAGCAGACAGAAAAAAAGTAAACATGTAAACTCAAACAAACGATTATAAACAACAAATGTTGCTAGCAGTATCGATTGTAAATCCATCGATAGTTATTCTGAAAAAAAAAGAAAAAAAAAAGAATTTAAATTTGGGCATAAATTTTGATTTGTTCAAGTGCCAGGCATTTTTACTGCTTCGATTAACTGTTTTTTTCCCTGTGATTTTAATTTTCGTGCTTATTTAAACAGAAGTACATATTGTAATAGGACTAGGAAAGTGTATTGTAGTTGTTCGAGTAAAGTGCAACAAGCTAAATAGTAAACACAGTGTCGGAAGCACTAATCTACTGAGGAATGTTGAAAATCTCTGGCAACAACTTTTTCATTAGTCAAAGCAAAAGTCTGTGGTAGCGTGTAGCAGTAAGAAATATCACGCATACATACCCAAAAATAATAGACAAATAAAATTCAATTGGACATTTTCACGCTCTTGCTGACTGGAAATAAGGTGTAATCGTCTAATTTTGCTTTGCAACTTTAAAGATGGCTTAAGACCACCCGCTGGGAAGTCATTACTTGTTTTGTTTTTGTTTTGTTTTATTGCATCCATAATTTCTTTTTTCAATACATAGCTGTACAAAGATATTTGACAAGTCCAATTACAGTATACAAAATTTGTACACTGGATATAGTAAGTAAATAAAAAACGCATACGCGCGCGCACACAAACACAAATACGTACACAAATACGCATACGCATAGATATATATATCACACACACACACACACACATACATATATATATATATCTTTTCCTCAAGATTTGACCAATCCTCTTCTAACATGCTGAGGGATATCATAGTTTTGCTGGAACAGAAGAAAAGGAAACGAGAAAAACCGGAACAAGAAA
Source organism: Dryococelus australis (assembly GCA_029891345.1). NCBI lineage: Eukaryota > Metazoa > Arthropoda > Insecta > Phasmatodea > Phasmatidae > Dryococelus > Dryococelus australis. The sequence goes on along the minus strand of CM056994.1, from coordinate 301,037,474 downwards.
TGCGTACAAAGACATGTTTTGCAATAATTTCTTGATTTTTTTGTTTAGATATTTATTTTCACTATAAAATGTTAGTTTAGAAAAAAAATCTTTCTGCTGTTTTTTTTAAAAGAGTTTCTGGTTAGAGAAGCAAATTACTTGAAGGTGTTGTGGTAAATTATTGAAAAGTTGGCTACCAAGATAGGATAACTCTTTCTGGACAAGTTTTAAGTTAATTGAAGTCATGTGTAAGTTTAATTTTTTTTATTCTAGTGCTATGATTATGAAAGGACTCATTTTTCTGAAATAAATTACTATTTTTGGAATAAATATAAGTACTGGAAACATGTACTCACATGCAAATGTTAAAATCTCTGTGACCTTGAAAAGAGGTCCACATGAATCTGCCTTTCTTTTACCATTAATTATTCTTACAGCTCTCTTTTGCATGTAAAACACTTTTTTGCTGTCAGAGGAAGTTATACCATAACACATAGTGGTATGAAAATATTCAAGTATGTCATTTTTGCTATATTTTTGTTCAAGATCTCAGCAACACTCCACAGAGCGAAACATGCTGAACTTAATTTAGATAAAATATACACAAAGTGAGATTTCCAGTTTCATTAACTTTGCCTTTGTTACTGCTAACATATGAATTAAGGTTATTGTCTGTTCTTTATGAGGAAATTCATACAATATGTTTTATCTAGGTTAAGATTTAATTTGTTTGCAGTAAACCATACATTTAGCTCTGTAGATGTTGTGTTCGTTTTTTGTATAAGATCATTTACAGAGTGTCTCGAGACTATGATGCTATTATCAACTGCAAATAAAATTGGAGTAGTTTCTACGGTTAAGGCACATGGAAGGTTATTTATACGAACTATGAAGTTAAGAAAAGGGGGGGGGGGGGGTTAATATTGGTCCTTGTGGGACCTCAGTCTTGATTTTTCCTGGTTCAGAGTAGAATGAAGTAGTTTTTCCTTTGATCCGCACTTGTCTATTTGAAAGATATGAGCTTTTTAGTTTAATTGGTGTACCTGAGTATCGATAAAACTTTAATTTTTCTAAGAGGAATATATTGTGTTTTACACAGTCAAATGCTTTATTGAGGTCGCAAAATATTCCATTAAATGATATCTTTTTATCAAGTGCATTTAGAATTATATTTGTTAGTTTTAAAAAATGCATCATTTGTTGGGGTATTTTTCTCAAAGCCAGTCAGAAATTTGATAAGATATTGTGATTCTCAAAATAGTGTAGGGTTGTGAGTGTTATTTTGTGAAGAATTGTGTTAATATCAAACCAGCTTACATGTTTGAGATAACAGTGTATAAGTCTATGCATGAGATCATGTAAGCGATTTAAGTAACGATTTAAATGAGTGCTCAGAAATATTAAAGGTGCAATGTGCTGAGGTGTTACGGCTCCCGGATAACATGTTCCCGTAAATGTAAACATATCATCGATGTAATGTAAAGCATAGGGGCTATTTAAAAAAAAATTGTATAAATCCACTCTATATTAATACAGAACACAGATTTTATCAGGCACGTCAATATTTAACCTGATGGGGAGGTCTATGAAATGTAGGAAAATTGAGGAGTTAAAGTAAAATGCAATTATTCATATTTTGTTTTTTTTATCCCCCAAATTCCCTGAGCTCATTTGGCCTCCCCACTATCAATTTAGGTATTTGTATTAGTTAGGTTTGTGTTGTTTGATTGTATTTTTGGCAGTTCATGTATTTCCATGTGTAGGTATTATTATGAAGTACAAATTTTCCACTTGTTTTACTCCACAATTTAAATGATCAAGAAATTGTCATAAACCTATTTCAAAAACCATTCTGTACGAATATCCACAGTTTAGGCCTGTGACATTATTTAAGTCAACTTTATAACGTTTTAAAATACCTGTATTGACCATAGTTCTTAAGGGGGGTGGGGGATTACGTGAGACGAGCTCCCGGCCCGTAGGCAGTTTGCTCACCGTCCATTGCATTTGCAGCAGATAGCCACACTCTACCATGTGCGGTAGCACATCGGTGACCGGTGCGGTGCGGTGGAGTGGAGTGCAGTGCAGTGTAGTGTAGTGTGTGTGTGTTTTACACATGCAACACAATGCAGAGTAGGACGGTGGCCTTGCGGCCACATGCGCAGCAGTGCAGGGATGCAGGGAAAGATTACCCACATACTTGTATTTTCCTAAATATTATGTAAAAGTGCTAGGGTGTTGATAAAAAGTCAGGTACGAGGAAAGGGACACCCATAAGAGTATTTTCCTAGGTAAAGTTATTTATTAAGTGTAATTGCAATGTTCTGGTAGTCTACTTCATTCATGTTTTATCATCCACACATCATTCCATTTGTTTTGCAGTGTATTATGTTTTGTTGCAATGCTAGACAATATTTAAGAGTTTTATTGCAAGAGTTGTAGAGTTAAGCATAGTTATGCAGAGTGCGAGGTGATGGAATGTAGTTTCATGTATAGAGCTGTGGCATCAACCCTGGCAAGTGCGCCATGTTGGAACGACAGTAGACGTTAAGTACTCGGTGAGGCAGGTCGTGTACCAATCGGTTCCACGCACGGATGGCGTTCACAATTTGTAACAGTAATTTTTTACCGCTATAGTATCGTAGTTTAACCGGAACTTTTTCGCAAGCCGCCCAGGACAATGCCGCACACCATCTCCTGGTTTGCATCGCCTGGGGAAGTTTAACCTGCGCTAAAGTCACACGCTGGTCTTCGCTCCATTTTCCCGCTTAACCGCTGCCGACCGGTGAATGTCCGGCTCATTTCGTGTAAAGTGTTGCTCTAGAGGCATTGTAGTCATGGGTCTAAATAAACTGCATTACATTGAACCGAGATCTTTTATTTCAGGTAAGCCTCAATGCGTATCAGGGATGGTCCCTTCTAACTACATGCCAACCCACAAGCGTGTATCCACTTTCAGCTTTTGTTTGCAAGTATTACAGCGTATAGTTTCATAGGCGTGTGAATAGCCTAGATAGTTCACCATGTAGCATGTGATGCATTTCATCAATCTACAGCACGAGGAGTGATGCAGCACAACTGAAGGAGAGCTGCCTTTGGCCGTTGACCACACGACCCTGAGTGAAGAAGAGTCTGCTCTACCTCTTCGATGGCACTAGGTTTTGATAGTGCATGGTGCCCAGGTAATATACCTCATTTTAACCACCTCACTCAGACAACTTCATTCCTCAAATTTCTGAATTTCATAATGTAAACTGTGACCACCATCCACTGGCCTAAGTTCACTCCTTTCTGGGCACTTGAACACAGTCAAAATGTATAAATAATGAAAACATTTTTTGAAATAAAGCACACATACAGCAACGCCACTTTACACAGTGCTGTTAACGAATCACACGTAAAAGTATATTATTATTCAAATATTTATCACGTTTCATTCACGGTATTAAAATGACAAGTAGTATCAGCTGTCAATGTTTTGACTAACATTAAATGGTGGGACAGTTGTCCGATGTCTTCCACTAAGAGCGCTGTATTCTCTCGGTCATCCTCGCTATGCTTACTATAATGTGTACCTGATGTTCACATATACTTGTGCACGCTTATTCCATCGCAGATGGATTAACCACACAGCAACAATTGTCCGATCTACATTAGGTCGCGATCTCGATCAGTAAAGGTCGACAAGAATGGCATTTACACTTTTCTTGTTGCCCTGTAACTCGTGGCAGCATGTCATAATATTTATCATTCATCACAAGAGGTAACTCTCGTGATGAATGGATCTGTGGTCTAAACGAGTGTGTCCAGTGAAGTCACGACTGTTAGACGCAACAGACATTGGAGGGAACACTGGGATAAGCGGCGATGCTTATACCCACAGTTTTCCGATGTGTGTAATGTTGACGGGCCCCGTGCCCTAATCCGGAGTGCGACAGGTCTCCAAGTACTGTCAAAATACGTATAATCACATTCCCGCAGGAAGTGTAAAGTGAGAAGCGGCTCCCTAGCTTAATTTATTTAATAAGCACTTTTAGGCAATTTTAGCGGCGGTTGCACCATAATTAACTAGGCAAACCGTGCACTCCAGCATAGATAAGTGTGTACATGCAATCATATATCTTGAATAAGCCACCTGAGGCATCATTTAATTTAATGTGTTTTAGTTTAACAATCATAAATATGTAGAAGGTCAGTTTCATCACTCATGTCATTTATTAAGTACCATTTTTTATGTTTTCATTTTGGTGCCAGATTCGCTGGACGTTTGGGAAACCGACGCCATGTCATTAGTCAGCCTTCAGCTCTCAAGACAACTGGCAGGGTACGAGTTTTCATGTGGAGCAACATTTAGTTGTACCTTTGTGGTAATAAAACAATCATACCCTAATTATACGTGTTTTATTGTATTAACTCTCCAGAGTTCATGGGGTCCTGCGCCCTCATAGTAGCATCAACTTTAAAGTGTTTATCAGTGTATATTTTGTATTTATGAGGCCTGCCTTCCACAAGGAGACTATATTCAGTGATAATATCGGCGTTCGAAGTGGCCGACAGTTTCAGCCCAAAGGAAATATCTTACATTTAACTTAATTTAACTGACAAATTAGCTCTCCATATTTACCACGTATCCAGAGTCGCTGTAAGCCATCGGACGCACGACCCCATTCAACATAGTTCACTATCAAACGTGGCGCCAGGCACATCACCAATTCCTGTTCTCCACCTGCTCCCAGACGGGACACGAACACATCACAGCACCTCTGGAGGCGCAATTAATCATCTAAATAGCTTGTTCGTAAAGTGCAATGTAATCTGCCAACCTTTTCTTATTGTGGAGCTATACTGTATAACGTGGAATAATGTTAACCTTCATTAAAATTTTCTCTCTTTTAATATTTTACAGATTGTAACTTCAAATTAGTGCTTTCCTTTATATTTAATTTCATTTACTAGGGGCCAATTAAATACATGTTTCTATAGCCATGCTCGAAACGACTAATCTGGGGAAGAAATAGAATTTTAGGGTGTATGGTAATTACACAAGGCTGGGTGTCTCCAAGGCAAGAAGAATTGAAAAAGGAGTATTTAAGTGGAAAATCTGATAACAGTTTATGATTTGCATGGCACCAGGCATCGCCAGAGGCAGTACCAAATTTGTAGAGCTGACTCTTGCTAATGCTCCGGGTCGTATCGCAGGCGACTAACGCCTTTATTTCCTGGCTCCTTGAAGAATGATTAATAAAACCTGAATATAGAACTTCGTGGACTATCAGACAGTCCACACACCACATTAATTAAATATGTGGAAATAATGCAGTAAAAATACCCATAAATAAATCACATAGAATGCACATTTGAGAAATGGTAGGAAATGAGGGTCCCGTGCCCTTATGCACTCTGAGGCGTAGACAGAATTTAACATGAACTTTCCCGAGTGTCTGTATTAATTCGCACGTATTTTTACACACTCCTCTCGGGAACAACTAAACATTGCTAACCTAAGTCAGACCTGTCGATGATGGTTAAATTTCTAAAATGCCATGGTGGCTACACAATGATTAATTGAACAACTGGGCTCTTGGTGGCATTGCAAAATAACTGGGAGTGGAAGGGTGTTGTTCCGAGTGGCTGAAAATAAAGAGGTTGTAGTAAATTAGCATGTATTGCAAGTTAAATATTATTGGTAACATAAGTTTTATGCCACCTAGGTACACTAGACATGACGACACGACACACCCCTCCAGCTGCCGACATTGACTATTTTGGCACGCAGTCAAAAGCAGCAGTCGTGGCGGGCTAATGCGTCACACAGAACTATTTTCTTGCACAAAAGTACCATTTAACTTTCTTGGGGTCAAGCACAGGTGTAGGAGGCAAACAATAAATTAAAGCACACTGAAAAATATATAATAAACAATTAACACAGGTTGATGAATGAATTGGGGATGAAACATTTGAGATGTAAACAAACATGAAATTGCAGAAAACACTGGTAAAGGAAAATAAACCTTTGAATTGCCCTTTTACGTATCTCCCAGTCTCGCAATTGATCTGAGATTTGTGTGAGCCATTAATTACTTATTTCACATTTTAATCGCCCTTGGCACTCATTAAACATTATTCCACCGCGCGGAGTAACTGGCTGGTTGACCAACCACTAGCACTCCTACACTAACTTGCCCCCATTACACCAGGCTTGCCCTACTCTACATTTGCACTCCCTTGAGAACACGCGCCGGACACAGCACGCTGTTGCACCACTGGTTGAGCCAACGTCCTGTTGGCGCAAGTCCCTTGCTGCGGCGGGCTAAATGTCTAGGAGGAAGCCATGGTCGGCATCAGTAACGAACGACATTGAGCAGCGCTCCTAGCGTTTCGTTTTGGAACTTTATTACTAAACATTTCGCTGTTTCCACGTGTCTCTACCTCTAAGACCGTTTGTCCGACCGTAACCTGAAATGCCACAGCAGTGGGGTTGAGCACTCTATCGACGCGTAGAGTGTGTGCCCGATCGTCGGAGTGACTAGGTGCAGAGCAAATGCAGGATATGCTGGTGTAGGGCAGCCATTGGTTGCCATGGGAACCAGAGATGCCGTGGAAGGAGACGGCAAAGGCCAATTAATATGAACTGGAGAATTTAAGGTTTAACTAAAGACTTTATTCTGTTGTTCCTATAAAATATTCATGGCTTGTTTTGTGTGTATTGTTTTATTTCTTATATTTGCAAGATAATGTGTTAATTATTTATTTTCATCCTTTGCAGATAAATTTACCATCGCATTTCATCAGTGATTATGCAGCAGGATTATTTGTGTTATGTTTGATATGTTTATAGACTTGCTCACATATCTCAAGGGCCAATAAGCAAGTTATGTCATAAAGTAGTCCCGTTTCGGCACGAGGACCAGTCGCAGTGAGCCCACGTGTCGAGCGGGAAGTCAGTCAGCATGAAGCAACCAACTAAGGTGGAGTACGTGTCATAAGCTCCAGTGTTTTCCCATGCACGGCTCGCGGCAATCAATTACTTGTATCTGGACATTAACAGCAATAGACTAATTCATCGAGAACCTTTTCCTTTCTACTAGCCGACCGGTAAACCACCTCCACTCCCCGGTGGAATAGCATTGCCTCTGGGAGCTTCAGTTTTCAGGCAAACCTTCATTGTCGCAAGGCGTTTTTACAGTGTTGCCGCAAGGCCAGTCATAATAGCCAAGAGTGTTTTGTGTTAAGTGCCCTCGCCAAAGGGATGTAATTTTAACGTGATAAATACGTGTGTGGGAGCTGCAGCTCCATCATTTATTTACATCGTAGTTTGTGTGTCAGGGGATGGGCCCTTACAATACCCGCTCTTTCAATTTATGTAAGTTATCTAATCCTCAAGTATTCAGAGTTTTGTTTAGCATTGTATGAGCGTCTGGGAGGCCCTGACAGCCCAAGTACGCATGTGTGGTAGTAGGAAATCTCTTGCCAAGACTAACAATTGTGCATAGCTGAAGACAGGCTATTATTTGGTAAACAAAATGCATCTGAAGCAATAGTCAACAGGGTGGTCACCAACATTCCAACTTCAATGGCGAGGAGATTGGTCCCGGGCAGACGGCACACAATTCTGAGGTTAGGAGCAGCAGCATCAACAATGATGTCACCTGACAGTATCTGGTGCCTATCGAGTATAACCATTCTTACATCTCACCATCAGCGCTTCAGAAATTCCAATCCATTTCTTTGTCAGCATCCCACGAGCATCAACAAGCTACGAAAATTAAACTTTTATTAACTGTTGGGAAATAATGCAATATCATTTAACAGTTTTGTTTAGGAAAACTTTCATTTAAAACATAAATTATGAATTTATTAAATTTTTCAAATGTAATTCCCATAAATACTTCTGTGTAAAGACCCTGTCACACTGTCAAAATTTCTACTTAAACTATATTTGACAATAAAATTTGAAGACATTAAAAACGGGCATCCAGATTTTCCTTCCAATACATTTTATAAAATAATCTTAACTATAAAATTTTTTTATTGGAATAATCTAATTTGAATTAATTAAAAATTATTTTGATAGTAAGATAATGTGTTTTTCTTCCATGCAGACCATTACAAGGAGCAATATAAAGAATGTTTTAGTTTATTTTTGCTTCGTTACTAAATTCGAACTTTATATATTAGAGCTGTTTCCTGCACAATGAATTTTATTGCTACTGAGTTTGTAATATGTTACTATTTGCAATATTCATGAATATTGCATTCATGCCCAGGCAGCTTCTGCATAAATTAATTATCCTGATTACATACTTCGTGACGTGTGCTACGTTCCCTCCACGCTAAGACAGTTTGTCTGGCCATATTCTTATTACTAACCTCAGTTGGGATATGCACTCTACTGACGAGTGGAGCGTGCAACAGGTCCTGGGTGTGCGATCAAGAACAGTGCAGTCCAGTGCAGCATAAGAGCATGTCAGTGAGATGCAGTTGGAGGTTTCCAGGAACGACTGCAGAAGAGACTCCGCGAGGTGGAATGGAAGAAGCAGAGAAGACTTTCATAGATATTAAGGGTAAATTCTGAGCCTGCCCGTCACTCGCACACTTTGTGGCACACAAGTATTTGTACCTCCAAACTGATGCATGCTAAGAGGGTATCGGTGCAGTACAACAGTGGGAAGAAACATGTAATTGATTTTGCCATCACGATGCTAGGGCAGACGGAAAGATGATGCTACTACGTAAACTAAAGGGAGAGTTTAGCAGTCATCTGGCCAGTACCGCACGCATCTTGAAAACCGACGGATATGCTGCGAACTGATAACCGGTGCTTAGCATGGTTGCATAACATGAGGCGGCGAGAAGAAAGCTGACGAGATGGGCATTACATCTGCAAGCCTACGACTTTGTAGTGGAGCAAGTGCCAGGTAGGGAAACCAAGCTGGTGGAAGCATTATCATGCAGCCTTAACAATGAGGTGATTGTTAGAGATGAGGCAGAGTGGGAAGAGATTTTACCGCCAGACTCATGTGATCCAGTACCAGAAGATCGCGTTCAGCACATAACCATCGCTATCAATGGCGAGATCATTAGTGATTTGTACAAGGATGTCACTACAGCGCAGGAGAACTGTACATTCGTGCTGGGGAAGATTAGGCAATGTTCCTAGCAAGAAGTGGAAGGATGGCATGTCATGAACGGCAGACTTGAGACCTGTTCTGCTCAACAGCTTGGGAAATGGAGGGTGTATGTCCCCACGTGTGCGGAGGGATTAGGTGCTTGCTGATTCGTAGGGTGGCAGCGTGGCTGGAAACCCGGATGTTGAACAGACAGTTCACTATGAAACGCGATAATTTCTTCTAGCCAGGCCTTAGCTGGCATGCGAAATGGTTCATGCAAAAGTGCCACAAGTGCAATGTGTACAAAACATGTCGCTCAGATGGGAGGCAGCAACAGAGGTCATGTGTGCCGAGGAAACCATTTGAGAAGGTTTGCATTGACTTGATGGGTCCTTACCCGATAATGAGGGGTGGTAAACGCTTCCTCGTAGTCGTAACCGACAATTTTTCAAGGTGGACGGAAGTGTATCCCACGAGTTGATCTTGAGCAGGTAACATAGCAAAATTGTTAGAAGAGCAATTATTTCCACGTTGGGGATTTCCGCATAATTTGCTAACAGACAATGGCACACAGTTTACCGATCAGAAATGGAGGGATTTGTGCATGAAGTGAGGTGTCAAACATGCTATAACCACCCTTTAACATCCAAGATAAAACCCCACAGAACGCCGAAACCACGAAATTAAAGCTCTATGACTCACAGCATGTTACGTGGATGGACCACATACCCGCCTACTCATTGGGACTCGTCCCCGAACCATGTGCTGTGTGGCGACGATCAAACACATAGAGGGCGAGTGGAAATAATAGTGTTATACAAAGATACAAAATAACACTTTAAGAAGATGGGACATGATATGAGATTGAGAATATACACACGAAAATGTGAATTTACTCGTAGATGGCGCAGATGCCGCTGGATAGGGCTCGTAGCGGACCACGTGTGCATGTGTAACAACACATCATTTACCCGGAAATCTGGTCAACAGTTATATTAAATACTTACATCTGCATTGCAAAATTAACTTTGTTGGGAATTAGCGTACAAAACCCTTGGAATGCCAGTTGGCGGGAAAAATTCAAGTAAATGGGCTGACCGGGTGGTCAGGAACAAAGTGCATTAAAACATGTGAAATACATGAACCCTTATTGAAATATTACATAAAACACTGAGATAAACTATGTTGCACAAGATGTAAAGATTATTAGCCCTCATAACACGGGTATTGCGTGGATACGGACTCGGTGGTATCTGATCATGTGACCGTAGGCGATGTGACTGTAAAACATAACATTACAAGAATTATACAAGAATATTGCCCTTAATTTTGCGCATCGCACTGAAGCAGAAATTACTTTAAAAACCCTAGACACATGCGGATGCCATCTGATACTTCAAATATTGCGTGCCTCGTGGCCTCTCCGACACAACACACTCAGCTCGTTCATATCTCAAAAAGCCTGAAAGGCTGTAAATTATTAGGTTAAGCGGATAGCATAATGCTGGGGTGTCTGGCAAAATATATGCAAGGTAAAAGTTAACCCGTATACTAACAAAGAACTAAGGAAACCTACATCAGTTCAAAAAGGTGCAGTGCATACGTGAGAAGTCTTACCTCGCCAGCTCTCCTAGAACGATTGACCAGAGGCAGGGGTCATGTAGACCAATTATGGCAGCCTATGGGGTTCACACAATCGGAAGGTATATGCACGCTGAGCAAAATATTAACATGACAAATTGAAATGGCACCAAGAGAATTTCTAAACAGTTTTGCGAACAGGATTTTAAATTGAAATTTTATGTTGGCATTTATTGACTTGAGAAGGCGCTCTCACCTGAATATTATTGTATCTTAATTCAGCACCATGTACATTTTGAATGTCAAATTGGAATTGCACACAAAGCTTTCAAACATACATATAACATTTTGACAAACAATTATACCCTTGAAGCAACATATGGATAAAAATGCCCGATGGTGAACAAGAAAGGAGAACAGCGAAAACTGGAAGTAAGAGAGATGAAAATCCTGAGAAAAATCTTGGGCCACTCAAAAACACAGACAATACCTGGATCAAGAGGAATAACGAAGCCCTTTACAGAAATACCGAAAAAATTACAGACAGACGAGAAAAAGAAGACTGAAATTTTATGGACACCTAAAAAGAATGAATGAGAATAGATTCGCCAAGAAAATATTTAACTACATCGCAAAATTGTAATGCACAACAGGATGGACGGTAGAGACCAGGAAAGATGCCGAAAAAGTTGGGCTAACGGAAGAATTGTTCAACAAGAAAGAGAACATCAGGCGACTGATAGACAACGCAAGATTTCCGGAGGATCGACCAAAACCAAGACCCAAGAGAGTGCGGACTGAAGAACAGAGACGAGCAGTTGGAGAAAAAAATGAAGTTCTGGAAAGCAAGAAAGAAAAAGACAAATCAAAAGTCTTGAGTTCATTGCAGTCCATTGATGGCCGAATTCATATATACAAATACATTCTACACTGAAACAACTTATATCCCATTTCTGGAAAGTCAGTGGCCTGTAACGGTACTTAACCACCTGCTCACCACCATGTGTACCTTTAGCTGTGGCGAGTGCCATCATGGACTAACTGTGACTGGCCCTTGGCCTGCACCAATCTTAATATAACGTGGAGTTGAGCACGAGATTGATGAAGATTAGTTGCATGTCAACCACAATGAAGCTGTTGGCCTTCTGGAGGTTAGAAATTATGCTGATGGACGTCACTTGCATAATGAATTAATTACAACTACTTTTCAAGTTGAATAAATATATAGAGAGCCAGGTGATCATTATAGCTTTTGAATCTAAGATTTTAGAACATTTAAATCAGATGATGTGATGTGATACGACACATACACTCTCCCTTGACAGCAATTTGTGACAGACTTTTCCAATTGAATTTTAAACTTCATATCAATGACGGATGTATATACAACCCCCATATTTAGTGCTGGCTGTAGCAAACATATTTGTAATTATTTTTAACTTTAGTTGTTTTATGGAAAAGTATTCTTTGTTGTGCTGGGAAATGAAAATTGTTATGAAACTAGATTTTAAAGTAATTTGTTTAGCATTTAGCTTGTATTTCTATGAATTCAACTTTTGAAAAATATAAAAAATGAATTTTTCTTTGTGTGTTTAATATTTACTCATAGTAGGTGATAAAAATTCACAAATAGTAATATACATTGCAGTGATGAGTGACTTGAGCTTTATTATTGTTAAACGATATTCTGACACAGTTAGGTATGCTCAAACTTTAATCTATGCATGTGTATATATATATATATATATATATATATATATATATATATATATATATATATATATATATATATATATATATATATAAGAATTGCTTATTTATAAACTTATTAACAACCATTCCTATAGTAAAGTTATTGGCATAATTATGTTTTTTTTTCTCTCATACACATTGTTATGAAGGGTATTGTAAAATTTGTAATGTATAGAATAGAAAAACCCATGGCCCAAATATAAACTTACAATGAAGTTAATTACTAGGAGAAATGCCATGTAGTGAATGATGCAAGATTTTTTTTCAGTACCTAAACATACAGTATAGCTTAATGGTGAAAATAGTTCCCAAGGGCTAAGCAAATAAAACTGTCATGTGATACAAATAAATAATTAAAGTTCTTAGAGTACTATATGGGCAGGTCTAAGATAATCCAATTTTTACCAAAAAAAAAAAATCCTTGATTTTTTCGTACAAAAGCCTTGTTTTCAAGGTTTTTCCCTTATTTTCTGTTTTTTCTTTTTTTTCAAGCATAAAACCAGCCTCAAAACAGCTCCAAAAATGGCTTTAAAAAACCTCCAAAACAAGATTTTTTTCATTTATTTTCATCTCTTTCAAAACACTAGTATATGGCAGATAAAAAGCAGGTATTTCCTTTTCGTTAATTTCTGTGAATTTTCAAGGTTGTTAGAATATTTTTCAAGCTTTAAAAAGTGGCATGAAATTTATTTGCTAATTTTCAAATGCAATAAATCTTAATTTTATACAAAGTTAGTAAATTTGAGCTAAATCAAGTAAATTTAAGCTAAAATCGAACAAATTTAAGTTCAAATGAATATATATATATATATATATATATATATATATATATATATATTCAAATCAATAGAATTTATTTATTATAAGAAAATTAAATATCATGCATAGTTTTTCCATATTTTATATCTTTTAAACTTTTATATGTTATAAAAACTTGCTTCTCATTTATTATTTTTAAAGCATATTTATAAAGCAATCTGGTAATGTAATTTTATATTTACTGTCTAGAATCCAGCAAATTTTTTTCCCAAATTTAGATTCGTATAATTGAAATTCGGTAGTAAAATATTTTTTATTTTTTATAGGTCTTTTAGTTTAGTCAATTCAAATAAAATGTTTAACTTTGACGTGTCCCTCACTGTCCTGCTCAGGTGGCAGACCAACGCTACTTGTAGTGAATCAGCCATGCATGACCGTGCACGGCTCACTTCGCCATTCATGCAAGATCAGGTCCCGTGACCCGTTTAGTGAGCCAAATGACCAGCTTGCCAAGAGAGATCTTCTGTGTGCATGTGTGTTAACTGGACAAGTGTTGTAGTCCCTAAGAAGCAGAGTCTCGCAAAAACGCGGGAAAGTATTATTTTCCAGTTGTCCCCTCTCAGTGCTTTGTAATATAATAAAGCGTGAACGCATACGTGATCACAGTAGCAAAAGAGACCTACAATTAAAGACACTGGCAATTCAATTCATAATTTCAGAAGGGTAATGCAATGTTTATTTAAATTAAAAAGGTCATCATTATATTTTCAAATTTTGTTAACATAAACAGTGTGTTGCACTTGGTTGTTCCGGCAGCCGCCATGCCAAACGCACAAACGTAAATTCTTTCTGATTTCAGTAAATTAATGTTTTAATTTAATGGAGTATTTTTGAAGGGTCTTCTCAATGTAATTTGTCTAGTAATATTTTAATTAGATTTTACGTAACTTCTGCTCACCTGTCCAGACCATTTCAAGCTTTATTAATTTTCCCCAACATGCTTAGCAACAGAGACGCTGAACAATGGATAAATTATAAAATGTGTTGGAATAATTACATTAATTCCTCCCATTGTTTTGCTATAGTGATTTAATTTTTAATGTACTGGTTTGTATAAAAAGTGAAACTGGTTTTTCCCTCATGGAGTTGGTGCGGGACTGCCACCTGTTAACGGGACCCCGGCATCAGCCTCCTCCGTCTAGAATGGTGGACCTAGGAGAGTGCACGTGTTCACATTGAGGGGGAAGTTCAATGTCTTTTGTCTGATCAGTAAAGTGAAATAGTAAGTGTTAAGTTCTGGAACCATAATTTAATTAATTTTCTCTCCCTCGTCACACTCTCAACTGCTTAGACTCGCGGCCCCGGAGTTTTATTTTATGTAAAGTACTACACGCTGCAAGTGTTTTTCACTGTGTCGTGCCATTGGCGGGCCTTGTGCCCCATGCCTGTTTGATTCGAGGGAGCCATGTATGTTAATTTTGACAGTATCTCGTTACTCAATACAAGTAAATTCGTTGTTTCTTGTTGTATTTTGTTTAATTAGTATTGTTACCTGGGGTACAGGCCCACTCCAGAATGTAAGTCGACGGGCTCTTTTGCTAAGTGTAAAAGATATTAGTGACTTTCTATGTACTTTATTCGAAAACGTGAGCTGCGAGAGGGCTTCGCCACGTGACTGTTGACCAACTACCGCCCTGAGCGCCAGAATCCTTGAGTTTATCGATGCCATAGATGAGCTGGCACCCTTTTGTTTTGCAAGATAACCAGCCATGCCTTGTAGTTTTGTTCAAACTCGACATCCCGCACCTCTCGCAAGCTGCCAATCCACATTATATGGTGCAGCAACTAGTGTGGCCTGAACATGAGCATAGTAAAAGCAAGCACGTGGCGGGATAAATCATGTACCGGAAGTCCGCCATTGTTCAGGAAACCACGTGGAACAGTGAGTAGGCCGTCATTTTGTGCATGTATCGGTACCCCTCATGGTCGGAGGGCAGAGATACCAATGACGTCATTGCGTGCTGCAGAGTTTCCAACGGCGTCACCGTGTGCCTGTCGCTGTGCATGTGTGGTGCAGGCGGTACACTGAACACTCACCCCACCAAGCCAGGTCTACCGAGTGGTTACCCAAAGGTAACCTTCGTGTGCATGGGTTCACGTACGACTGCGAACAGAGGTATGGAACTCTTGACCAACATGTTGGACACTGATGAAATGTGTACAACGTGCGAGAAGCCTGTCTCACTGGACCCGTGCCACTGTGTATCAGAGTGATAGTCTCTCCAACAGCTACGTCCACCAACAGAATAGCATGCTGCTCACACCCTGCCTGTGATGACCCAAGCAGCGACGCAATATGTAGTGAACTGTGCCAGAAGGGAGCACACTTCGCCTGTCTAACAGCTGAGGAATAGCCGACGCTACTATGTGACGTTTTCAACTGTCAAAACTGTACATCAGAACCAGAATGCAAAAATGTGGGTTCGGCAGTGATTGGACCAAATTCCGGGCGGGAACTTTCCGCTGCGAAGAATGTGTAGTGGTCCTCGCCAACAACAACAGAGCCCCATGCATATAAACAACCAGTGATGTACCACAAATGCCACAGAGGGGGGTGTTGCATACACGTGTGCCGGCTGTCCCACTGCCGAGACAGACAGGAGAACCATACCGAGCATAGATGCCACCGGTAGCACAACCTGTAGTCAGCGCATCAGCACGTTTCCGGACACTTCCGACCTTTTCTGGACAAGTAAGAGAGGACCTAAGTGTTCCTGGCGGAGTGCACGAGTCGCCTACAGAGGTACGGTGTCAGTGTGGAGGAGTGGCTGAATGCTCCAGGTGCTCAGCTACTCAAGAGATGCTAAAACCTGGTGGCGCTCTATAACGGAGTACAACATAACATGGACACAGTGTGCATTGAAATTCACCGCCCAGTACGCTAGCTTGTACATAACGCTGCACAACTATCCCTGTTCACAGAGGAACAGAAGCCGCAGGAGAAGTTGGAAGCTCCGTGAGCCACAAGATCAGGTTTGTTAACCGGCACTACCAACACCTGTTCACAGAAGATGTGTTGGAATCAATCGAGACAATGCTCCCAAACTACAGATCAGCTGTCAGACCGATGGTGTACAGCGGTTATCAATATTTCACAAGGCCTGCCGTGAGTATCGTGCGCGACTCAGAACCCAGACGATATTATTTTTTGGACTCTTGGGACTCAAAAAGTGTGGTGAAAACCACTGGCAGTTCCGCGAACCATGTAAACGCACTACGCCAGGGGTTGAAAGGGCCCGGGAAATTCGTTCATTCACGTGACTGGCCGGACGCAGGGAGACCGCGCTGCACACACGACGGGGGACAATGGTCCAAGTGCCGCGCCTACCCAGTCGCTGCCAATGTTGAGGTTTAGTGCCAGGCGCCAACAATGTCGCATATGCACTGACGAACAGTACCATTGGCATCGCCAGTGTCGCAACAGAGTATCGACGCCTGCGAGAAATGCACTAATGGGGTAGGACCACAACAGGGGCCTGCCTACTCCGCCAGCGTGACTGCTATAGCGCCTCTCCAGAGGTAAACAAACAATTGGACACCTACTTGGGTCAAGTGAGTACTGCGATTGATAGATTGCTAAGAATACCAGTGTATGTTTCGCATGTCAACCGTTGCCCTGATCAACACTGTGGTTTCCCACAATTTTGTCTGCGAGGAGCTTGTAACCAGTTCAAATATCCAAGGTACAGACGTAACAGTAGACCTTGCTACACTGCATGGACAAAGTAATATCATTGGTATTATGTTGCAATGTGCGTAACGGCACTAGTTTCTACATAAATACATGAAGACATTATTCTTGAAGTATCTTGGCTCATAGATCAAGATGTCACTGTAGAGATTTCCAGAGACAGGATACATTTAGGTAAACATGTAAGGCGTACTGTTTACAATTTGGGCAGATGTGTAGAGTTCAGCAAGCAACCTGTAAAGTTTGACAATTTTGATCACAGGGTTGTGGCAGAACACCAGTGACGGTGACGGTTTTGCGTCGACTTTAAACCAATAAACCAAATCACAGAAAGCATTCATCAGTGTAAACACAGCACTAAATGTTGGAAAAGCAAAGATTTTGTCATCTTTCGACTTGAAATTTGGGTTCTGGCAGATTCCAGTAAAGCAAGAAGACAGACACAAAACTGCATTCATGGCCGGGCCGCCGTTACCAATTTTATGCCATGCCCTTTGGGCTTAAGTGCCCCATTCACATTCCAGAACATGATGGTGAAGGTTTTGGATGGTATAATTGGAGAATTCACAATGGCCTACTTAGACTACGTGGTCGTGTGGTCGGACATGGGAGGACCACGCTCGCCACTTAGCAATCATTCTGGAAATACTTGCCATTAATGGTTTAACGTGTACCAACCGGAAGTGTTGCATAGGAAAAACCTATATGAGGTACGTCGTTCACATGGTAGACAGGGAAGGAAACTGCCCCATTCCTGAACGGCTGAAGCTCATCGAGTACCCAGTACCAACCACGCGGAAGAGTTTATGGGAGTTTTTCGGCCTGATCAACTGGCTTTGGCAATGCATGTATGATTTTGCTGTAATCACCGCCCCAATCACAGAGATGCTCTCGCCTGCAAAGAAATACAAGTGGGATACACACATGCAGAGCGCGTAAGAGGTGGTCAAGTATAGTTTTATCGTGTCACGCCCTTGCACGTATTGACACAATCAGTCACCTATATTTACAGACAGATGCCAGCCAAGAGGGCATTGGGGCCATCCTGTTTCAGTATGGAGACAATCAAGAATGCTGTGTTATTGATTACGCTAGTGCAAAACTCAGCAACACTGAAAAACACTATGACGTTAACAAGCGTGAATGTTTAGCAATTATCTAACAGCATATCTCCACCTGTAGCACTACAACACATTGCCGCAAGTGAAACAAAACCTCACAGCTGACAGAAATATGTGCAGACGACCTGTACATGTATGTTTTAAATCATCTGCTGAGGTACAGGAAATTAAAAGAACAGTAGGTCAGGAAACGTTGGAGGGATGGCGAGTAGTTGATGATTAGAGATGTGTTACAACAGCCAAAAAGGAGGTTGGCGGTGCCTCTATGAGCCACCCGTAGCACGCAACACTGTCATTCATGTCGACCACAACAATCAAATGTCAGGACACCTAGGAATTGCTCAGACTGTTCGAAACATAACCTCATCGTACCTGTGGCTAGGGCTTACAAAAGAAATCAGGGAATACGTGCGTCCACGTCACGAATGTAATGTGTACATGACCCGCAGGTCTGACGGAAATGCACAGCAACAACCCGGGTTACCACAACGTCAATTCGAGTCAGTAGCATTAGACTTGGTGGGCCATTATCCATGCTCCCAGGGGGTGGTGAATGATTTACTTACCAGTTGGTGCGAGCTGTATACATTGTCCAACGCATGCATAAGGCACATTGTCGCAGCTTTGAGAAAGGAGTTTTTTCCCTGCTGGGGCTACCCGAAAACACTCCTCAGTGGTAACGCCACACAATTTCCTAGTCCACGCTGGAGGGGGTTGTGCAATGAATGGCACGTCGAGCACCACACAACTGGCATTTATCATGACCATGCCAACCCAACAAAATGCAGAAACCAAGAAATAAAAGCGCAATCGCGCCTAAGAGCAGGAGATGACCACACATCATGGGCTCAGCATGTACCAGACATAGCTTTCTGTTTGCGCAATTATACCAACGAAGCCACAGCGAAATCCCCTGCAGAGATGTTTTGCGGAACAGGCCTAGCGTGCCGTGGAGGATTTGCCTGTTGTGTACTGGACTCGAACCCAGAAGCTGCGGACTTTGAGGAAAGGGAAAGAGAACTAAGTCATCAAGATGCACGCGCCAATCAAAAATGGCTACCAAAGACGAAAAAATACCTCCGAAACCTTGTTACCAGATCATGTTTACGCTACAGCCAAGCAGAACTTTAGTGTAGGGTTCACCCCTAAATGGACAGGTCCACACAGAATACTGGGAAAAAACAGACGTCGTACCTCGTTCAAACCGGACCTAGGAAGTGGTGCAAGGTTCATACGGACGACATTCGAGCCGCGACCGTTCCGGATGACAACAACAAGCCACGCGCACCCGCCAATTGGAACAAAGCGAGAGTGAGACAGCTGGACCAGAACCTGGAAAGTGCCACAGAGGTAACAGTGAGTAACGTTTAGCCGTCTAACTGAAACCAAAGCCACAATCTCAATGCAAGTCCTACACTGTCAAGAGGGAGGTCGGGCCTCGATTTTTGTGGTTTCACAAACACCACACCACCTGTTACCACGCCCGGCATAATACACGTGACTCGGCTGGCAAGAGAGGAAATAAGTGATGTGTGTGGAGAGGAGAAAACATTACCCGAATTCCACGGCTTCCCTGCCGCCGTGCCACCTGCTGTCATGCCCACCACAACAAGAACACGTGAGGAAATACCCCACGACTTTCCGGCCTCCGAGCTGCAAGCTGACACCACTGACTTCCAGTGGGCAGCCCCATCAATAATCTACACCATGCGGGGGGAGGTGACCAGCCCCACATCAGACGAACAGCGAGAACAGATACAGCAGAGCAGCAGGAGCAGTTCTTCTGCCAGCTCGACCTGCTTGTCTGTTTACCACCGCCCGACCTACTCATGTCCTCAGCGCAGGGGGCAACAGCCCCGCTTTCAGCACCAACAATGCACCAAAGAAGGAGCGAGCGTGCACTCTCATGCTATTGGCACTCATACTTCTGCAAGCCCTAGGACGGGGCCTCCTGAGATCACACTAGGTAAGGAACTGGCCTTTCCGCACCTATAGGTTGAAGCAGCACCCCTTGCGCCGCCCCACCATCTGCTGCACTTCAGCATAGTCACCACTGCCAAAGTTCTCCGCATCACACCATTGGTCTCCTCAGGAGGGAGGGGAGCCTATGACGTGTCCCTCACTGTCCCGCTCGGGTGGCAGACGAACGCTGCTCACTGTGCATCAACCTCGCATGGCCATGTATGAACTGCACGTCTCACTTCGCCGTTCATGCAGGAACGGGTCCCGTGACCCATTTAGTGAGCCAAATGACCAGCTTGCCAAGAGAGATCTTCTGTGTGCATGTCTTAATTGGACGAGTGTTGTGGTCCCTAAAAGTCAAGAGTCTCACGTAAATGCGGGCAGGTATTACCTCCTGTCTGCCCCCTCTCAATGCTTTGTGATATAATAAAGAGTGAACAATCATGAGGTCACAGTAATAAAAGATACCTGCGATTAAAGACACTTTAAACTCAATTCATAATTTTAGAAGGGTAATGCAATGTTTAATTAATTTCAAAAGGGCATAACTATGTTTTCAACTTTAATTAATGTAACCACTGTGTTGTATTTGGTAGTTCCAGCAGCTGCCATGCCAAACGTAAATTCTTTCTGCTTTCATTCAATTAATGTTAATTAAAACAAGCATTTTTGAAGGGTCTATTGTGCATAATTTGTCTTGTAATATTTTAATTTGATTTTATGTAACTTCTGCTTGCCTGTCCAGACCATTTCAAGCTTTATTAGGTTCCCTGACAAGCTTAGCAACAGAGACACTGAACATTGGATAAATAATAAAATGTGTCAGAATTATTTCATTAATTCCTCCCAGTGTTTTGCTATAGTGTTTGTCTTTTATATGTACTGGTTTGTATGAAAAGTGTAACTGCTTTTTCCCTCATGGAGTTGGCGCGGGACCGCCTCCAATTAATGGGATCCCAACATCAGCCTCCTCAGTCTAGATTGATGGGCCTAGGGAGTGCATGTGTTCATGTTGCGGAGTAAGTTCAACATCTCTTGTCTGATCAGCAGAGTGGAATAGTAAGCGTTTAGTTATGGAAAAGTAATTTAATTTCTTTTCTTCCCGACGTCGCATTCTCGACTACATAAGCTCGCGGCCCCGGAGTTTTATTACATGAAAAAAACCACATGCTGAATCAGTGCTTTTCACCGTGTTGGCCGATGGCGGGCCTTGTGCGCCTAACCCACTTGATTCGAGGGAGCCGTGTATGTGCATTGTTACTGTGCCTCATTGCTCAATACATGTAAATTCATTGTCTCTTGTCTTATTTTGTTTAATTAGTATTGTTACCTTGGGTACTGGCCCACTACAGAGTCTAAGTCCATGTGCTCTTTTATTAAGTGTAAAAGATATTAGTGACTTTCTATGTACTTTATTCGAAAATGTGAGCTGCGAGAGGGATTCGCCACGTGGCCTTCAACCAACTACTGCCCTGAGAGCCAGAGTCCTCGTGTTCATCCGTGCCATAGATGAGCTGGTGCCCTTTTGTATTGCAAGATAACCAGCCACGCCTTGTAGTTTTGTTCAAACTAGGCATCCCTCGCCTCTCACAAGCTGCCAACCCTCGTTAACTTATTGAGAAGTGATTCCATTTTGTATTATTTATAAAGAAAAGAAATTTAATAAGAGAAAAATAATAGTAAAACTTGTATAAATTTTTGTCTCTAATTAAATATCTTTCTTTACAAATAAAACAAAATGGCATCGCTGTTCAATAACGGAATGGAAAATAATAAAAGATGTAAAAAGTGCAATGAAGTATTAAACAGAGAAAATTTTTTCTCATAAAAACACAAAAGACAAGTTTTTTTATAGCATCTGTAAAAAATGTTCCATTGAATATAGCAAAAATCATTATAAGTTAAATAAAGTGAAAGTACTGTGCCAATGTGGAAAATATGTTTATAATTTACATTTCAAAAATCATAAAAATACTAAATCGCATTATACAGCAGTAGATATGGTAAATGAAATTCAACATGATAATTATCTGACAAAAACATGTACAGCATGTAAAGAGAATAAATCTATAAAATTATTTTCTCCTCGTAAAACTACTAAGGACAAACATACATCAATATCTAAAACATGATTTATTGATAAATAATGTAAGAAGTTCAATTGTTTAACCGAATAAATCAATAATTTAAAAAACAAGTACGTCAATAATTTAAACACTTTTTTCAATTTCATTTTCTTTATTTATATTATTTTAATTTCTTCATAGCCTTTATATTTTTTTTGTTGACTTTATTAAATTTTTTTTGCAAACTTTATAAATTTGTTTTCTTATAAATAAACAAACAAATAAAAATGTTTGCAGAAAATCTAAATGGTTTAAAAATGGTGGAGTTAAGAACTATAGATAAAAATTTAAAAATAAATTATGTATACAAGTTAAGAAAAGATGATTTAATTAGAAGTATTATTACACAATGTCTTCAAACACGAGAATGCCAATTTAAAAAATCTACTGAGAATCTAAATGAAAAACTACAGAGACTAAGAAAAAAATTATTTAATTACAACTCTTATACCATTTATTTTAAATGAAGAACGAAGGATAATTTTACATAGTTACCTTTTTCAAAAGTCAAAATAACATATAAAATATCTAAAAAGGAATTAAAAGAAATATTTCCTTTTTCTAATAATGTTTTTGTAATGACAAGAAATAAAAGTAACAGAAATTTAAAAAAATATACCTTTTTCAATTACCAATACTGAAGAAGAAAATAAATGTTTAGGTCAAATTGTTCGTTTTAAACAAAAAATTTTAACGAGGGTGTGGAAAAGAGACTACCGATCTAAATTCGTGAACTCAATTGTAATTTAATTGAAGACTTCAACATTTGGCAAACAAAGTGCAGCATTCGTATAAATGATTTACAAGGCAATTCGGTAGAAAGATGAATGCTGTGCAAAATGCTGTTCACGCAACAATGAAAGCTACAAAAATAAAACTGGTTATAACCTGGTGATCAAATAAGAATATATGCATATAATCAGAATTTTCACCATACAATTTCGGTCGCAAGAAATTAGAATTTAAACACCGAAAATTGACTTAAACAAATTGAAAGGTTAATTACATCCAATGAAAATGTAGACACAAACTATACTACTTCTGACATTGATGTTTACACTGTTCCATGAGGAGATAGGCAAAAAGGAAAAAAAAATTTAATTTAGCTAAAGATATAAATGCAAAACAAAGTACTAATAAAATTAACAATACTGATAATTTATGTGGACCCAAAGTAATAATCTCAACTTTAACTTATGAAACTAATATAATTTTGGATAGAAAATTAATGAATAATGAAATTATTTAAAATACAAAAGGAAGAAAATTGCAAGAAGAACTGGCACGTGAACTTTGTGATAGAACGGGGGAAAAATTGTGAAAATGGTTTCAGTTTGGAAGATATTACGGATGCAGAAAAGAATCTGAAAGTTCAAACTAAAGTTGTTTCAAAAGCACATTTCAACTCAATTATACAGTCTGGTTCAAAAACATCACTTTGAAATAAACACTTAATAAAATACGTGTGGCTAAGAAACTGTCACTACTGAATAAAAGAAATAAGTTCACTGCAGACTTGTTTTTATTTTTACTATGCATACACATCAACGTGCCAATGAAATTATGACTATCTCGGTCATGACTGGCCAATTCTGCTTGGGTGCTTTCCAGCCTGCAATTAATCTAGCACATGCCTAGATGGATGATTATCACCGAGGTACGTGAAAGCAGAGCCTTCACAAGGGAAGAGAGCCGACAGCCGCTAGGGTGGACTGACGGTTTTCCCTGAAGACAGGACACTGTGAATTACAAATGAAACCCTTGATGAAAACATTAACACGTGTGATTACTCGGCATCACTAAAGCAAACTCGCCGGGGCTCGCCCTCCAGCACGTGGGTAGTGTGGCGACAGCTTATACACAGAGCTGGCTAGGACGGGAGTAATTGCACTGTACACAAATTACAAAATTAGATAAACCCTCAAAAGATGGACGAAACAAGATTTGACACGAGACGAGTAGTCACAATAAACACACACTTGTGTGAAAACAAGTTTATATGGCACAGATGCCGCTGGATGAAGTTCGCAGCAGACCACGTGGTGCAGGTGGAATTGCAATATTTCTTTGTGAAAACTGCAAATTAAATTTCAACAAAATATTATTCTGAGCAAGAAAATTATTCTCTTTACGATTTGAATGATTGCAGGTGTGTAGTATGCCTGATAGCAGTACAATCAAAAATTAACATGACAGCATGGTCAAGAACAAAAAGCATCAATTTACGTGAAATTACACGGAACCCTGACAAAATTTAACATAGAACCCTGAATAAAATATTGCAACGATGGCGTTTACAAATACTTGTCGTCGGTTAGCCACATGGCTATCCGTGATTTTGATATAAAACATTCAAAAATTAAAAATACCCTCAAATACATACATGAAAACAAAGCCCTTAAAACTGCAGGTAGCAATAATGCAAAATTACAATAAAATGCCACCATCATAGGTGGATGGCGCCTCATTCAAGTTGTGCAGGTCGCGTGACATCTCAGACATCTTTCTCCATGATTAAGTTAAAAATGCCACAAGGGAAAATAAATCAGTGAAGTGGAAGCATAATGCTGGGGAAATGTCTGGCGAAACGTAGGCAAGCAAATGTTAACCAGTAAAATAAATTGACTATTGAAATGTACATCAGTGAACAAAAGGTTTTTGTGCATACGTGATAATGTCTTACCTCACCAGCTCTCCTCGACAGACTGTCAAGAGGCAAGTGTCGCACGGACCTACCATGGCCGCCTCCGGGGTTCACATAAGTGGAAGTGCTATGCACGCCGAGTAAAATATTTTATTATAGAAACAAAATGGCACAAATTAAATAAAATACTGTTACATTTTTATAATTATCTAATGAATTTTTTATATTATTTCAGTGTCTCTTTATGATGGCGTTCACGCCAGAATATTAGCGTTCTTAATCTCGGTGCCATGGGCACTTTAAATTTCATAACCAAACAATTGAAAAATAACAGCACACAGTTAAAAACATTTAAAGACATGTTAAACCCTGCAATTACAAATATAACAAACTTTTTACACTGAAAATTAAATTTATGTGAGAGTTCAGAATTATTGGCATCTTTGTGCACATACAGGACACGTGTGTGGTGAGTGCCGTCATGGGCTCTAGTGCAGTTATTATTGTAAAAATTGTGACAAATCGTACAATAATAGAGACCAACACGAATGTGAGGAAAATAAATAAATAATGTTAATTGTGCGAAAAACCACAGCACAAAAAAGTTTGGGAATATGCAGAACGTATTAGAATATATTGCCAAAAATGTAATAGATATTGTTTTGGAAAGTTTTTCTAATCACGAGATTGTGTGTAAGATGATTTATTTGAGTAATAAATTACACATTTGCGGCTATGACAAATATTGGAATTGTATGGAATTTGGAAAAACCGATGAACACGAATGTTACATGCAAATGAGGCAGCAAAAAAGGAGGTTTTTGCAGATTTGTCTGTACTTATAATGAAAAATCACAGACAAAATATATTCACTGCTCTTGCAGAGAAAAATACTACTTTATATCTGTTCAAAATTTTAATGGTAACAAACGCCATTTTAAAACAAATGATGAATTTTTCGAACGGGCTATAGCTGCTGAAAACATAGGATACACATTTATTGTCCATAATTCCAAAGGCTATGATTCATATTTTATATTAAAGTACTGTGTTAGAAATAGTATAAATCGTGAAGTTACAAACCAAGGTTAAAAAATAATGATTCTTGCAATAATGCAGTTTGTCATAAAAATAATTGATAGTATGAACTTTATTCAAGGAAGTCTTGCGGCATTTTCCAAAACATTGGTTTACAAGAGCTAAAAAAAAGATATTTTCCACACTTATTCAATAAACAAGAAAATCAAAATTACGTTGGAAAAATTCCATCAACAAAATACTACGGCATCAACACAATGAAACAAGATCATAGATTTTGTAAAACTGTATGCTGAAAAAGTAAAAGAAAAATATATTTCCTATTTCAAAAAAGAAATTGCTGAATATTGTGATTCTGATGTTGACATTTTATGACATGGTTGTCTTGAATTTAGAAAATCCTTTCTAGAAATAGCAAATATAGATCCTTTTCATTACATAACAATAGTGAGTGTATGGCTGTTTATAGATCCAATTTTCTTATGGGAAATACTATCATTGTAGTTAAAGAAGAGAAAAAAGAAATGTTTAGCAAAGAATCAATTAAATGGTTAAATACATTTCCTAATGTTCATCATGGTTTAAATTGTGGAGAAATAAATATTTGTGGAGCCAAAGTTGACGGTTATAACGATAAAACTAAATAAAAATATCATGGCTGTTTTTGACACTGTTGTCAAGATTGTTATTCTCCAGACACAATAAATAAATAAATGCAACAATGAAAACATGGATGATTTGTTTACTAAAACATTCAATCCAACTACAATTTTAAGACAAAATGGTTACACAGAAAGGGAAATGTGGGCTTGCAGATGGAAAAAAAAACCATTTTCTACAAAAAGATTTTTTCATAGAGCTATTACAACCTTGAGATACATTTTTTTGGAGGCAGAACAAATGCTTCAAAACAAAAGTTTCAGGAAGAAATTAAGATATGTAGCTTGAATCCAACAATAATATTTTATGATTACTATCCTGCTGGGTACCCAATTAAAATATCTAAACCTAAAAAGTGCGACGAAAATTGGTTTGGATTGATCAAATGTAAAGTTTTACCACCACAAAATTTATATCATCCGGTGCTTCCAATTATGCAAAAAAAAAAACATTGTTTACTTTATGTTCAAAATTTTGTAGAAAGAAAAGGCCAATGAAAACACAATTATGAAACAAGAGCCATAACTGGAACATTGACTACATTAGAATTAAATAAAGCTGTTGAAAAAGGTTACAAAATAGGTACATCAAATTCATGAAGTTAGGCATTTCAACCAAAGAAGTAATAATATATTCAGAAATTACATAAAACATTTATGAAAATAAAATTGGAAACTGTCCATGGGAAGACTATCACAAATAAAAATAAGAATATATTCGTGTTAGTAAAAAATAACAAGATATTGATTTATCCTTAAAAAAATTAGGAAAAGGACTGTTGCCAAAATTTGTTTAAATTGACTTTGGGGCAAGTTTGGCGAAAGACCAAATTTGTCAAACACACAGTTTGTTTATAATGCTCAGCAATCATATGAAATTTCATTGAACGATAAAAGAGAGGTGACTAATGTGGTTTACATTAATGACAAAATAATTTCAAGTGTCATGGCGCTACAACAATAATTATGTAGAATATAGCAATGCAAAACAAATATATTTATAGTAACTTTCACTACTTCAAATGCTAGATTATGATGATATAAAATGCTTGATAGATTAATTGATAACGTAGTATATTATGATTAGACAGCATAGTTTACATTGATGATGGTAGATTACTGTTAAAACAGGTTGCATGTATGGTAAATGGACAGACGAATTTGGAAAAAATGATTATGGTATCGAATGGATAAGTACTGGGTCAAAAAGTTATGGTTACGAAACTTTTATGGGAAAACAAGTTACTAAAATCAAAGGATTCACTCTAAATCATGAAAATGCTTAGAAGTTGAACATGAAATTGATGGATGAATTAGTACAAAAAACTACAAAAAAAGTAGTTAGTAAAAACAAAATGATTACAAGAGAGACGAAAACACAATTTCTGGTGAATAAATTTATGGCAAAGGAATTTAAGTTTGACAATGACAAACGTATGATTTTGAATGAAAAAGATGATATTATAGATACATTAAAATGGTGTTATTAAACAAATAGTTTTACATTTGTATAGGTCTTTATTTTATACTAGCTGATCCCGGTGAACGTTGTTCCGCATTTTTTATATTAAAAATCTATAATGAATATGAGTATTATGCCATTTGTTATATTTAAATTATAAATGCCATGTGCATTGTGTTATAGTAAATTAGGCGTAAATGTCATGTGTATTGCGTTTCGTAAATATATTTTTTTTACATATAAAAGTATTACATTTTACATGTTATAATAAAATTTAATTATACATAATAAATAGACAGTGGTGTGCAGTGTGACCAGTGTGGCGGCTGGTACCATGTTGGCTGTAAGGGGATCAGGGAGGAGGAACTGGGATCATTACAGGAACATGAGTGGAAGTGTAAGGAATGTGCTGAGGGAAAGGGTATAGTGGCAGTAGTAGGGAACAAATTAAGGGTAGAGAAGGAAACACAAATAAGTGAAGAAGGTGGAAACTCAATTTGGAATATGCTGAGGGGAAGCTTTGTAGAGGACGTGCCAGTGCCAATGGAAGTGGCTAAGGAGAAGAGGTGGAAAGGGGAGAGGGTAGATTTGATGAGCAGGAAAGAGAGGGAAATGATGCATAGGATTGAGAGGATGGAGGAAAAGGTCAGGAATGAGATGGGTAAGAGTAGAGTAGAAATGAGGGTGGATAAGTTAGAGGAGGAGTTGGAAGATGTAAAGGGGGTGCTAAGGAAAATGAAAGCCAGTCTACAGGAGGAAAAGCTGAGTAGAGAGGAAGAGTTAGGCAGAATGCAAGTAGGGCTGCAGGAGGAAAGGCAGAGGAGGAAGGCAGAGATAGCGGTGGTAAGATTAAGGAGGAAGATAGATGAGTTGGAGGCAGTAGAAAGGGATAGGACAGTAGGAAACATAAGACAGAAAATAAGGTTAGAGGAGCAAGAAACAGTAGCAAGGGATAAGGTGATAGTAGTAGACAGGAAGTAATCAGGAATAGAGGAACAGGAGACAGAAAGCAGGGTACAGGCAGTGGTAGAAGATACGAAGCAGTATACTGAGGCTTGCAAGTGTGGGATTAGCAAAGACCAGCAAGAGGACAAAGTGGACAGTTCAGGGCCAGAGGGGAAAGAGGAGGGCAGGTCAAAGGGAGGGAAACAAGGGTGCTGCAGGAGGCCAGAGACAGGGATCAGGTAAGAGACGAAGTAGACAAGGGTAGGCAGGTGGGTGGAAGAGCTACAAAGCAGGAGCAGGTTATAGGGAAGGAGACAGAGGTAGTTTTTCTAGGCAGTTCTATTGTAAAGGAGGTGGAGCTGAGGGAAATCAGGAAGGAAATTACGTATAAAGCAGCGTTTGGTGGGGCAAATACCACGGATTTGGAGGAAAGGGTTAGTAGTATGAGAGGCAGCAGAGTGGCAAAGGTTGTTCTCATTCATGTAGGGGGAAATGACCTGGCTCATAGGGAGGTGGGGCAGGAGGTAGAGCAGGACCTCAGGGGATTGCTGAGGAAAGTGCGGGAGAAGTTCCCTGGAGCTAGGGCAGTAGTCAGTGGCGTGCTGGTTAGGAAAGGAGTATCCTATAAGAAGGCAGTGGCTGCGAGTGAGGTATATGAGAGGATGTGTAGGAATTTGGGGGCTACATTTATAGATGGCAGGAAATGGGTAAGCTGGGAAAGTGTAGGGAGGGACCAGGTTCACCTGACAGAGCAGGGAAAGCAGATTCTAGGTGATCTGCTAGGTAGGGAAGTAGCTAGCTGCATGGAGAGGGTCAGGGCAGAGCAGCAATTGTTGAAATAGCAGTAAGAAGCAAAGAAACAGAAGTGGAGAGAAATGGAGAGGATAGAATTGATGAGGCCACAGAGGTGGACAGAAAGCAGGGTACAGGCAGTGGTAGAAGATACGAAGCAGTATGCTGAGGCTTGCAAGTGTGCGATTAGCACAGACCAGCAAGCAGGACAAAGTGGACAGTTCAGGGCCAGAAGGCAGAGAGGAGGGCTGGCCAAAGGGAGGGAAACAAAGGTGCTGCAAGAGGCTGGAGACAAGGGTAGGCAGGTGAGTAGAAGAGCCACAAAACAGGAACAGGTTGTAGGAAGGGTGCCAGAGGTAGTTTTTCTAGGCAGCTCTATTGTAAAGGGGGTGGAGCTGAGAAATATCAGTGAGGAAATTACATATAAAGCAGTGTTTGGAAGGGGGGGGGGGGGGGGGGGTTAATACCAGAGATTTGGAGGAAAGGGTTAGTGGTATGAGAGGTAGCAGGGTGGTAAAGGTTGTTCTCATTCATGTAGGGGGAAATTACCAGGCTCATAGGGAGGTGGGGCAGGAGGTAGAGCAGGACCTCAGGGGATTGCTGAGGAAAGTGCGGGAGAAGTTCCCTGGAGCTAGGGCAGTAGTCAGTGGCGTGCTGGTTAGGAAAGGAGTATCCTATAGGAAGGCATTGGCTGCGAGTGAGGAATATGAGAGGGTGTGTAGGGATTTGGGGGCTACAGTTATAGATAGTAGGAAATGGGTAGCCTGGGAAAGTGTAGGGAGGGACCAGGTTCACCTGACAGAACAGGGAAAGAGGATTCTAGGTGATCTGCTAATAGCAATCGTTTAGAAGCAAGGAAACGGAAGGGGAGAAAAATGGAGAGGATAGAATTGATGAGGCCGCAGGGGTGGAGATAGGAGGTAAGCAATGTAGGATGGTAAAGCAGAGTACTAGTTTAAAGATAATAGTGGTGAACTGTAGGAGTGTGTATAACAAGCTGGAGGGCTTCTGGGGACAGGTTGAAGGATATGGGGCGAATATAGTGGTAGCTGTGGAGACTTGGCTGACTGAGGAAGTACTGGACATTGAATGTAGACAGGACAAGTTCACTGTCTTCAGAAGAGACAGGATGGGAGAGGAGAAATAATGGTGTGTAAGGAAAGGGCTAAAAGGGCCGGTACAATAGGTTAGTGAGGATGTTGAGGTAATGGAAGTTAAATCGAGTGGTGGTAGTAATAGGAAAATTACTATGCTGGCAGCATACAGACCACCAGGACAGGGATGGCAGGCAATGTGTGTGTGTGCGCACGTGTGTGTGTGTGTGTGTGTGTGTGTGTGTGAGAGAGAGAGAGAGAGAGAGAGAGAGAGAAAACTAACTTTATTATAAACTGACTTAACTTTCATGGTGATATCAATTATTATTCATTTTGGTGTCTAAGACCATTATATGTGATTGATTATTTATATAGAAAAACAACTGTAGTTAAAGAAAAAAAACAAACAAAAACTAGTGTTGATTTTAATAAAGCTATTGAAGCAGGAACAATTTGTAATGTTGTTTTAGTTAGTTAAAGGAGTCTAACTTATGATTATACGAAAGAAAGAATTACTATAGATATATACATTTTTTTTAAAAAATAAATGGAGAAAGTAAACGATTTTACGGAAACAACAAAATGTTCTGATAGTTTAATACAAAGTTTTAGACATATAGTTAAATTGTTATAAATTGTTAAAACTTATAAAACATTTAGACATTTTTAGATGTATAGTTCAGTTGTTTTATTGAATAAAAAATCATTTGGTAAACAAAAAATGAGATTTTTCTCCTAGTGTCAATAATTCATGCATGGTATACAATTCTCTTAAATTGTACGATTTTTCTTAGAATTTCATGATTTTTTACCTTAAATTTGTTCGATTTGATTTTGGCTTAAATTTGCAAGGTAACTACCTAGTATAAAATTAAAGTGATCTTTGTGTAAAACCCTTGAAAATTATGGGAAAAAACCTAGAAAAAAAAAAGATGTTTTGATGAAAAAATAGATTTATTTGGGCAAAAATTGGATTGTCTTATACCTGCCCATATAGTACCTCTTAGTCATACTCAATGATACCCAAGAATAATTCACAGTTACCACTTTTATAATTACTGGTTATGTACAATAATAATTTTTTTTGTCAATATACAGTAAAAGCCAGATATAACGCGGCTGTTGGGGGACATAACTCAGACCCACATTATAGCTTTCCTCTGGGAGTGGCCGAGTACAGTTGTAAAAAAAGGCAGTGCTCTCATGGGCGTGGCACCTATATATCAAACACAGAGCAAGTGTTGTTATTTACCACCGTAACTCGTCAAACGTTTAGCTCCTTGTTATCAGAACATATTTATTTTTATCTGCATCACTGGACTAGACAGCACACAAGGGAGAGAAACAGAAGAGAAACGTGCTGTGATGAAGGGTCACATGCATTAAAGCAAGTAAAACATACCACACTTTCCAGGCAAAGGATGTACTTATTCCACCAAGGGCGGTGTTTGCTGTGAGTTGTTTGTCAGTTGTTGTGTAAAAGTGGAAGCTAAATAAAAAAAAAGAAGAGAGTTCACCCCTCCGCGCCACTGGCTGAGCCTGGTTAGCAGGAAGTGAGAATGAAAAAAGAAGCTAATGTTCAAGGTCGAATGCACGCATGCACTGCAGATGGGATCTATCAGTGCCTCACGTGTTGCGAAATATGTCGCTTGCTTGTCTGATTTGCATTTTACAAAGGAAAACTAAAACAAAAAAAATTTAATTGTTTGTAGCATGCAAAGAAAGACAGCTTTTCCACAATAGGTCACCCGCTCGAAATTTTTTTCTTCGAAAATCGGAAGACGTGCCTTATAGCCGGTGTGTGTGTGTGTGTATGTATGTGTGTATATAAAATCAAAGTGTGTACATCATAATTATAATGATTGCATACAGCTATACCCCGTAGGAGTTTAATTATAGCCTGTAAATGACTTCGAAGCACGACTTTTGAGGCGTGTCTCAAATTTCTGAATTTTCTTTTCGAAAATAGGAAGACATACCGCATAGCCAGTATATATACGTTATAATCAAAGTGTGTACATCATAATTATAATGATTTCATAGAGCTATACACCATAGGAGATTGACGCTGTGGTTTGCTGTTGTCGCTCGTGCATAGATCGTCGGAGCTGGGCAGCTGTCGATCGCTACAAGATTATTCTGGTAGGCGGCGGCCAGACAGCCGCCACCACTGCTGTCAATACAGGGTCGGTTCAATTCGTAACAGCGGCCCAGTATTGGGAACACATGCCGATTGATGCAGTTCATGTCAATGTGTTGGATTTCTATGAAATTTAATTGGCATGTTGGCCTCTGCACTGGCATGATGAGGCCTGGCAATGTTTATGGGAATATAAAAATTTAGTGCGGTCTACTTGAAATATTAATTATCCCAACTTTTTCATCAAAAACTTCTGACTTGGCATATACATGCACATTGTCTTACTCGCCAATATGGTAATATAAGAACACATTTTATTTTGCATATATGGAAAACCATACATCAATGTTCCCGACTCACGACCACCCGCCTACCTGACAGCACACTTTCCGCTTATTTATTTAGTCAGGCCGGGGGACATAAATTGCCCCATGATATAACCGAATCCACGGTATTCCGGGCTTCCCCTGTAATTCTTTGTCCAACAGGTTCTTTAACAAATTATATAGTTTATTGATTATCTTTTTTGGCCCTTGGACAAATGCAACCTGACAAATTACGTTTTGAAATTTTTGTTGTAGGTAACGCTATTACATATTCACTCATCATTGTACAGGTTTCCACAAACCCAGAATCTCTTGTTACTGTTCCTGCTTACCGATATAACAAACAGGTACACTATCTTTAAGAGATAAGTTAGATAGAATGTATATAATTCCATAATGTGCCAGGAATCTACAGAATAAAAGACATTTGATAAAACACTCGGATCGTGCCATCTCATATTACCGAGGTTCTGTATGTCCTACTGATTTGGTTCCTTAGTTACTCTACAACATGTGTCAAAATAGCCCAAAGACAACTACTCTTAATATAAAATGTCAAGTTATTTAGAGGTGTAGGGTAAGCCAGATTCCTGGTAGTCTTTCAATGAAACGATTGAAAAATTACACAATTCTAAGCCTTGTATATTGCAGTACAATACAGTAGCTATTGATTTCTTTTTTTGCTGACTGAAACGTTTACTGATATTTTGTATAGCCTTTAGTGTTTTCTATGCCTTTGAGCACAGATCTGTAACAACAAAAATAGTTGTAGGGGATATATAAACAGACAGTTACATTGAGTTAGTGAAGTAAAACGTGAACATTTACATAAATGTTGGCAGAAAGAAGAATGAGCTTCAAGTTGAATTGCATTAAATTATGAATTTTGTCAGATGTATTTGCTAATTTGTTGAAGGTTTGGAAATTATGAAGATTGTACATCAGGAGTGCAACGTTGTTTAATGAAGTGAAAATTCAACTATAGTCCATTCCCAACTGGAAGAGACTTTTGAAAATGAACCTTTGAAAAATTAACCGAGGCGTAACATGTCAACCTGTTTGTTTTATCGAGCGAGGAAGCAAATATCGGCTGGGGGAGGCTTGTCGCGCTCTGTCTTTCTTTGTCTCTCACACTTGGGAAGTTTCGCTTCGCTAGTATTCTTAAATTATACATGTATTCAACTGTAGCATATTTTATAATTATTACAGTAAAATTATGATTTTTTTTATTTGTAATTTACAACTAAAGAGACTTTAATATTTGAATACTTATGTTAATATATTTAGATTGATGACGTGTTTTTTAAACGTACCTAGGCAAGTTACAATGTTGTGATAAATCTGTGTTTCCACTGCAGTAATAAATATACTGTTACGTGTGTTTCATTAACCGCTGCATGTGAAATGGCATGGCGTTACTGCATGGTTGTCGTTAGCTGGCCCTGTGTGTATGCATGATTTCAAATATTTGATTTGCACTATTTATACGTTTTAACTGTGAACTGTTTTTATGACGAAGTTATTTATTTACACCTACGTCTGTTTATTTATCACAACGTTGTACCTTTACCCTAGGTGTTTGAAACACAGTCATGTAACGTGAACAGCCACAGTCCCAACAAAATACTAAGCCCAGCCCGATAAATTTCAATAAACCTAATAAACAGTAAGTAGCAATACATACAAACATGAGCAAAATAAAAGTTACAGTAGGCTTATTTGTGTGCATGTTCACCGCTATCTTTTAAGTTTGTATGACAAAAAATAACACTAGTTGCATGCTTGAATTTAATCTGTCTTTTTCGTTCGACTGGTTGTTCCTACATTTAAATATTTATTCCAACTGTGGCCGCCCTTTTGAAGAAATAACCCAACACATATCAATAACAAAAGGCTAAAAAAATACAGTTCTTTACCTCGCAGTTGTAACAGAGTTAAACACAGTCGCCACAAAATATTAACGTGCATTACGTGTAATGTTGACATAAAATAACAGTAAGAACTACTGTCTTTTCAGGCATTTTTAAACTGTCATGAAGCTGACCTAAATAATGCTAAAGGCCTAAACTGTGAATATTTGTACGGAATGGTTTTTGGAATATGACAGAATTCTTTGAAAAACGTTTAAACATTAAACAACACATTTGACCGGTATAAAAGTATAAGTCATATTTCAACGTTTATGTTTAGGTGTAGCAAAAGTATACAAACACATGTACACACAATGGAATGTAACCACTGATTTTTGAAGATGCTACATGGCAATGTTTGTTTACATTTGGTGGAAGGACATGAAACGGGTCTGCAAGTAGATATTTAACAGGACTCTGAGAAAGTTTCATTCAGTGGGGAATAGACTATAATTCAGTTCTGCACTAAATAGCTACGCCAGTCTATCAGGCCATAATGGAAGGGTGGGGGAAACGGAAGATCCCCAAGAAAATCCGCAGACCAGCTGCATCATCCGGCATGATTCCACTTGCAAAAATCTGGAAGTGACCTGGCTGGGAATTGAACCTGGATCGCCTTGGTGGGAGGCGAGCAGTATAATTACTCAGCCAATGCGGCTCCTTATCTAGGTTAGTAGGTGAAATAAAATGCACACTTTTGTACTCATTTACTATTGAAATAATTGTTTACGTTTTTGTTAGTTTAGTAAAGTTATAACAGGTCTTTTTATTAGCTTCTCAGAATGTATGCCACATTTTACTTAAGATGTTCATCAATATCACAAATTTTTAGTGGTGGAGAAGTGGATTTTAAACAAGTGAATTTGGAAAGTCCTAATTATTATACACCAATTAGAACAAATCTATTCAGTTATAAATATTTGCTTATTTCGAGTATATGTTTTGGGATTATAATTTGCCAATTTCCAGCGCATGTTATTTTTATATCACAGTTTCCTTAGGAGAGTTGTGTACTGCTTTGATACATACTCTGTACCCGAGAGACATCCTGGCATGTCTGAGCGCAGATGAAGCGGGGTAAGCCAAGCAAGAGGGGATAACGTGCGCACAGGTGTGGTCATGCTATCATCTATTCCACAAAAATTCAGTTATAGGCCATTCACGGTAAAGTGAGCACTTTTTAAGGCCCTGCTAAATTTTTTATTACAATTAATTTCTAACTTTTGCCACTTTATGATGTAAACATTGTAATATGACTAATAAACACAGTGTATACATTTTTTCACTCTGAAATGTTAACGTCTGAGACTGCAAAGAAGTATATTTATAAGGGATTAATACCTTTTGGAAGGGCCTTAAAAAGTGCTCACTTTACCATGAACAGCCCAAAAAAAGCGGGCTCAGTTATACGTGAGGCAATGGAGGACGAAGGATATTCACAGAGGTACAAAAAAGTTGTCAACAGTAGAGAACGCAAAATTATAAAATTGGTCATTACATGTTGTGACGAGGAGGCGAAAAACAGTTGCCTACGTGAGCCACTTCAAAGGGCAACTGCAAGAGCAGCCAGATATACGGTGGCCATTGAGAGAACCATTCACACACACAGTGTTTATAAAAGACTAACAAAATAATAAAAATGAAACAATGGCGCCGCTACAACATATTATACTATACAACTCAATAGCCATTTATTTACAATGTCCACCCACCTCCGAATCACGTGCAAATGTAATGTCACCTGTAAAGATATGCATCCACATAATTCTGGTTTTGGCAGCATGGTGGAATCACTGTAAAACATTTCTGTAGCCTTTACGATAAAATGGTTTGTACTTACTTAACAGTCCGTAATAACATTTTTCTATGATTTATGCCAGTACAAGTTATTCCGAATGCAACATTCATTAAGAGCAAACGGTTTTGCGAGTATTAAACAAAGAATGTACAAATATGTAATCCTTTTTGAAAAGCATTAAATACTACAACATTAGCAGTTTGCAATTATATGCCTGCCAACATTTATTTCAAACTTTCCTTGTGAAAGGCACGTGCACACATACAAAAACTGCCTAAGATGAACCCGGTTATTGATTACGATCCTACAGTGTACTTCTAGACACACTGGTTTTAAACGTTATATCCACTCTGTTCTATGTCTGGCCATTACCCAGCAGTGGATGGAACTTCCGGCTATTTTTTAATTAGCGGTGGAACACAGCTTCGGATGTTTGACACTGTTTTAAGCAGAGGCACCTGTGTGGTATCCACTGTGGGTCAGGTGGCCAAGATAGCTTGCTCTTCAAACCAGGTCGTTTACCAGTGGTGGCGGAGTAGGAAACTATCTTAGTCTCACGATTCTCCAAGTGGAAGAGTTCCTTTGGTGTTTTTGGGTGTTTCCGAAGAATAACCTGCTAGCAGCACTTGGTTTGCCACTTAAAGGTGTTCTGACCTACCTTGATGGTTTTAACACGTGATAGTCGGCTTTACCTTAAGAGTAATGCTGTAAGGAGTGAAGTAAAATTAAATACTTATCTCCTACAGACCCATACCCATAATAAAACCATTGTATATGGACCAAGCAGTCTGAAGAATTTTACTAATCAAATTTGTCTTAAATTTTAATTATATGTACATGCAAATTCCACATAACTATGCAGAGAGCAATGAAACCTACTTACGTTTGTTACTGAATTACTTATTTTCCTTAATCTACGCCTCTGCTTAGAGAAAAAATTATAGTATGTAAATTTAATGAACTGAATACCCTTTGCAGCAAGTTACTATGTATGAAACAGTTTGATAATAAGAATAAGTAAGTCTGCATTTTGTACTTCGTAGAGGACTAGTTGGAGAATTATCTGTCATAAAAAAGATATCACCAGTCTTCAAACACATTCTAGAAAAAAATGATGTTTGTACCAGTAATGTGCAGGACAGTGATTTGTAATCAGGCTATTGTGAAGAGGCATTTACTATCATAGATATGTGAATACTGTGTAACTTGGAAGTATTATCTCAAGAAGTTTCTGTATAGAATGAGATAGTATGATTGAATTTCAGTTATGATCTTAGTGAACCGCGATTCCAATAAATGGTAATAATATGCTTAGAATTAAAATAAACATAATTATCACCGAGAAGTTTCCCAAGAAGGAATTCTACATTACCAAAGCCGGATATCATTTAATAAAAAAGTTTTACCAAGATTATGGCTTAAGATTTAATGAGATCATTTACCAAAACTTCCATATTACTACAGATTACCATTATTTGGCAGAAGTTAATGAATATTGGATATTTATTTGCATTGTAACTACGGGGAAATATTACACACAATACAAACACTTCAATGGTATGCAATTTATTACAATAGCAAATGGAAAATTACATTAAAAATCCAGAACACATATCAATCATAATACTGATCAAAATTATCATTCTAGACAATTTTTACCAAAGCCTTTAAAATATCTCACAATATCACAGTCATCCATATAACTTACACGCATCAATTCAAATTTTCTTAGGCTCCAGCAAAACAAGATTATCAGCCAAAATGCATAGCTAAATTTGAATATCAAAACATGACATTCCCTATAAAATTATAATATGAGTGGCTAACTCTCAAGCATATTTGTCACACTATATTGAATTGCATCAAACAAAATTGTGCATGGCCCAAAATTCAAATTTAAACCATGGAGTTCATGAAGACATATCATTAAGCACAATAAAATGTTAACTGAGGTACAAATGTTTACAATGCCATGGAGTGTATTTAGAAATGAATCTCATTTTACTTGTGTCACATGATTGTTAAACACGTATGTTAACTTAATTTCAATATTTTAAGGCACATAGGACTAACAACAGTCCTGCTATTTTCCAAATTATTCAAATAGGAGCATTTGCCCCTTACCAAATTCCCATTTAAATAACTTAATACATGGGTAACGCCTTTCCTAAAAAATGTGACACTTCTTTCCCTTGACGTAATGACTCGTCAATTACCAAATGTTCGCCAGGAAACCAAATTACAAAAATGTATAGGCACCCAAAAGGCTATTAAAACTATAAACTTACAACAAATATTATCTAGCATAAGTATAAAACTCTTTCATGCCGCACCTCACTTACGGGTCTCAAAAAAAGGACATAACAAAATCAAATTTAAACATACCTAAAACTTAGATTAAAAATTATACAACAAACCCTGGAAGGTGGTACCAATCAAAACGAATATGTTTCAGTCAGTAAAACTTTATACCAAGTACAAAAAATCTAAGGATTATAAATTTAAAATCAGAAGGCACATTTCCTCCCAGCTTACTGATTGTGGATGATGACATTGATTCATAATTGTGTCCTCGACGTTGGCAAATAGGGCAACATGTTTCCACGAACAAACTACGCATTTAGAAAGATCCAAACCAGTATGGAAAATCTCTTTACAACAGAATTTTACGAAACCCACAAAAAATATTTGACTCACTCAAGGAACTCTACTCAAACACGCGCCCCCACAAACTATGCTACTCAACTAGCAAAATTTCTACGCAACACCAAAAAATAATAAAATTTATTCTACAAATCCCAAAATCTAAACCACCTTCATCCACGACTCACCATTTAAAATATCAGGCAGAACCTTTACAAGCCGCTAAAATTCCCATCTTTATAACCTGGTGATGTTACAGCTATACTGAATCCAAGTAACAAGTCATCCCTCCAGTTGATCAGCTGGTGGCATACTCAAAAGACCTGAACGCCGTGAAATGCTGCATAGGAATGAAGAGGCAAGTTGACTTACCGACGTCTCAATGCCGAAGACCCCCCACCCTAGAAATAGAATGATGCACAAGGAGAGGATGAAGGAGAAGGGGAAAGGCAAGTAAGAGGGATGTGGAAGCGAATCAACCCAAGCGAAAATCACATGCGCCCCTGCCGGCAATAATTTTAATCAAAGTCTAAAACAGTAATTGCAGCACCGGCACAACCCCCTGCCCTAAAGTCTACCCTCATCGGAAAATCCATAGGGTCACACACAATTACACTCCAATCACCTCCCAATACGAAATAAATGCTCTGGCCACCCAGTCTTCTCATCACACAAACATGTTCCAGAAGAAAGTCTAAGAGTAGATTCAAAATTTTAAAAATCTACCTAGATTTGACTTTTTCACTGCACCACAATTACAAAAGAATGCTTAATTTCTAACTGTATCGACTGGCCACTAGTAAAAAAGGAAAAATCTGTAGACATGCAAATTCTAACCAGCATTTTAATTCAATGTTCAAATGTAAGCAACTGACCAAACTTGAGACTTTTCCCAAAATTGCAATTTTCGAAGTAATATGTTTGGACAAGAACAGAATGTCTTGCTTTAAGTCATGCTCTCCAAGCTGTATAAAAGAGTTTTGTTAAGGCCTTGTCCAGAAGAGCACTTGACAGTTGATGCTTATGAAACATGAATTAGTAAAATACAATATAACATTTTGTGAAGCAAGGCTATGTTTCCCTTTTGTAGAAAATTTGTACTTTTAATTACGTATAAAATACCGCATAAACATCAATATGTTCGCTGTTGTGAAATAAAAACATTGTTAAGAAAATCATTTCATTAATTAGAAGATACCTTCAGCCGTCCAGTGATTGGGCGAGGTTAAGTTTCACTACCATAAGCATCTTTGTAGCAAGTGTACATACAATAAACGGTAACCACACATATTGAGTTGGTACTAAAATAACATGTCACTTAGAATGTTTACATACTTTCCACATAACGGAG
The DNA here is from genome assembly GCA_029891345.1 of Dryococelus australis. Taxonomy (NCBI): domain Eukaryota; kingdom Metazoa; phylum Arthropoda; class Insecta; order Phasmatodea; family Phasmatidae; genus Dryococelus; species Dryococelus australis. The sequence continues at coordinate 300,996,531 of CM056994.1, read as the reverse complement.
CATGAAGATTTATCACATTACCAATTAACACACATTGTTCGATCAACACAATAAATATTTATCACACTCCTGTCATTTTCAAAATGGGCAACTTTCCAATCGGCACTTTAACAAATTGGTCACATGACCCAATTTTGTCTACAAAATCAATTAAGTATTTTTATAATTTGCATTTTGACCTTTTCGCTACTTCAAAGCTTATTAATTACCAATTACAAATTACCAAATCACAGACTTTAAATATTAATATGCACACTGTAGAGGCTATTTGCAATAAACAAATGGGCATCACACATATTTGATTTAAGATGTAAAAATATTCATTAAAGGAATATTTTATTTGTCACATACTTTTATTGTTTAACAGAGGTTTTTTATCCCAAATGTTTAGTAATACTATTTTACTACATTAGAATGTTCCAACTGCAACCTTACAAAATGCAAAATTATATTATACAATTCAAAACCAAAACAAACTTAACACTGATGTATTTTCAGGGTTTTGAATGATTTGGTAGCAACAAGATGGTTTGGCACTAACTTGTGAATGCACAACACACAGTTTACAGGTGCTTGCATTTGGCAACCTTAGTTACATGGGAGTAACAAAGTTTGGTAACAGGAAGTTTTGATGAGCAGAACAACCACAAGGTGAAGAAAACATGTCGCAAAAGATTACGATTGTGATTGTTTAATACCAATTCTACCGCAAAAATAAGCCTTCCTCGCAGTCGCACAATGATGTTGTTTGGTATTAGGTTTGTACATTTTTCAAAGTAGACAAAAATTTGTATCAGCAATACAATTGCTGTTGAAGTGTAACAAATAAATATCCTAAAATATTTATGATTTGATTTCACAAAAACTCAAATAACAATTTTTTCCCCTGACAGTTCACAAAATTCCCCGACGTTTCCCTACTGAAAAAAAATCCCCTGACTTTTCTGTTTTCCAGGTCAGTCGCCACCCAGTGGAAAAAGGTTGAATGTATAGCCCAAAAAAACCATGAAAAATTGGGTGTAGCTAGCCTACATACATAACTGGACACAAATTTAATATTGTCCACATTAAAAATAAAAAACCTGTGATACTGCCACTTGATATGTATATTACACAGGCGATATTTCACATTGTTGACACACACATGAAATTCCTATGTATAGTCCAGTCACACTTTCTTCAGTCTTTTGGAATCGAACCTTTGAAAAACTACCCTAGGCGTAACATGTCAACCTGTTGCGTTCAATCACTTGTATTCCACAATTATATAACTCTGTGTAAAACGTTTAAGTACTGTGTTTTTTAATAGATTAATAATCTGCTTAGTATCTTCTATAACTTGTAATATTCATTTCGTATTAAATACGAATTAACAACAGTGAGAAAAGCGACAGTAAGAAATAGTTCACAGTTACAATATTTTTTAACCTCGTCTTTATATATACTATTTGTAAATTAAACGTTGCCAATTGATATATTTGTATTGTTAGGTAGCACTGACGGAAACAAATTTCATTGCTACAGTTAAAAATATCAAAGCAAATTACCATGCGTAGGCTCCACTCTAGTTTTTTTCTGTTTCACTGTTTTCCGGAACAAAAGTTCAACGCAACTTGCGAAGCGGAGTGTGTCGCTCTCTCTCGTTCTCTCTGTAAGTTCGTACCACTTATGTAGCAGGAATGGTATACATTTTGTTATTAATTTTAGCATATTTCATACTAATTACAGCAACAATAATGATGTTCAAAATTGTAATTTACAACTAAAATGAGATTTTACTGTTTAAATACCTATTATATGTTATTTAGATGCGATGGTACGACGCAACGAGCTATAGCTCGTTGGCACGACGATTATGAATCCAGCAGGTTGGCAGAAGTAGCGTGGAAAAGAGAATCAGGAATTTGATCAGCTTTCCCTGTGGATAGAAGAATCTAGAATTTGATCAGCTTCCATGCTCTTGTCCCAATATGAAGGGCGATTATACGCAGTTTTAATCAACGACTGGCAGTGATGAGGCAACATTGCAATGACACTGCATGTTTCAGAACGAAGCAACAAGTTCGTACTCATGTTTTTAAACATCCTAGGCAAGTTACAATGTTGTGATAAAAATGTGTTTCCACAGCAGGGTTAAGTGTGTTGTGATCGCTGTGTTTGAAAGGACGTGGTGGCTGCATTGTAATCATTAGGCAGGCCAGGTGCGGGTGTGTGGATTTCAAATATGTGCCAAATTTATACATTTTAACCATGAACTGATGTTATGACGAAGTTACTTATTGAAATTCACGTCTGTTTACCACAACACTGTACCTTTGCGGTAGGTGTTTGAAGCACAGTTGTGTAACGAGCTTACGTTTCTTTGATTTGACTATCTGCCACAATCCCCTCAAAATACTAAGCCCAACAAGATATATTTAAATAAATAATACAATAAACCTACAAACCAGTAAGTACCAATGCATGTAAATATTAGCTGAATAAATGTAACAGTAGGCCTATGTTAAATACTATTGTTTCCGCCACAGTCGTAATGAATATCGTGATGGCAAAATATTAATGTGTGTAATGTGTATAGGCCGTTCATGCTAGAGTGAGCACTTTTTGAAGCTGTTTCATCATACATAAAAATCAATAAATAGATTTCATTGTGGCCTTGGACATTTCGTTTTGGGTATGGTGAATGTATATACTGTGTTTAGAACTCACATGGCATGGTTTACATTAACAAGTGGTGGAAACATATAAATTGGTTGAAAGAAAAAAGTAACTAGAGCTTCAAAAGTGCTCATATTTCGTGAAAGGCATATAACGTGCTATATTGTGTGCAACAAATAGTTATAAAGTCAAACTAAAAATTGTTATAGGGCAAAATTGTGAACATTCGTAGGAAATGGATACTCCCATATGACAATTCTTTGAACAGCTGAAGAAAAGCAACCAGCGCATTTGACAGTTATGAAAGTAGAAGCCACATGGCAGTGTTTATGTTTACGTGTAGCGGAAGGATACGTCATCAGTAATTAAAAGTAGAAATTTAGCACGGTTTCAGAAAAGGCCAAAATGATCATAAATCAACTAGTTTGTTCATCAACATAGATGTTATGTGGCTTAACCAAATAAATATGTACACTTCTTGTATTTGAAATGTAGGTTAACACAAGCAGAGAAACAATGCAGCAATAATATTGCCTTGATTATTATATGTAGTTTATTCTGGGTACAGTTCATAACAAAGCATAAAGAATGGCATGTTTTATGAGCAATTGTAAAGATAACAAAGTCAAAAACCCACAATTAAAAATGGTATCTCTTGTACTATTGGGTCCAGTTTTCACTGCACACTACTAAAAACACTGATAATGAAGCCTCCAACCTAGTTGCAGCAACTGACATTAGTTAAAATTACCCAAATAATCAGCTGATAATGCAAACAACAAATGATAAAGGTTGAGGAATACGAATAGGAAACTGCAACAATACAGTTACAACACTCACCGATATGCTCTCTAAATGTCCACTGTATCTTTTTTTTACATGCATTATTTCTTCAAAATAGTAACAAGTTCTTGCAATGAATTGCCTATGCCCTCTAAAATAACATTTTGTCTGGCTATTAAATCAACTAAAGTCTGGTTTCTTCCAGAGGAGCATGGCCTTTTCCTCTTCTGTCTAATACTCCTTAAACGTGGAGTACCATTTGTAGCCTTTGGATGACTGTCTGGGTTTGAATTTGCAGCTAGCGGATAGATAGTCTCAACAACGGTATAGAGTGGAACGGTCTCTTCCTGTGATGTCACTGGAATGAAGAAAGCGACAAGAATTAGTAAATTCTTTTGAAAAAGTATTGAAAAAAACAACTATTATGTAATGCAATAATTCCAACTCCAGAAGCATGTGCACATAGGCCTTTCTTTAACCCAACATTGTATGAAATTATTTTTTTATAGTCATCCTTTATTAATTTTTTTATGTACACGTTTATGATAAACACCCAAGGCAATCTCCTTAGTTTTAGAAATTGTTTTATAGGTTCATTTAAGAAATGTTACTATTTACAATACAGAAGCCATGGATGCAGTACAAATTGCTGTTGCTGTTAGCACCATCAGAATTAAAAATTAAAGAATTTTTTTTTTTTTTTACTAATAACCACACAAAAATTAAAACAATACATTAATATCAATTAGTATAAGTAAGACAGGGAGGGGTTGGTGGTCCTCTACACAAAATTATATTAGTATAGGCTATTCACGGTACAGTGAGCACTTTTTAATGCCCTCATTTGGAATAATAGTCAATAAATATATTTTCTTTTAGCCCTAGACGTTGACTTCAGAGTGCAGTGGAATATACACACTGTGTTTATTACTTAAAAGGCAATATTTATTTTAGAAGGTGGTTAATGGCTAAAAAATAGCTGAAAGGAGATAGTAACTAGGGCCTCAAAAGTGCTCACTTTATTGTGAACAACCTATATTTTGCAGTTATTATGTCATTTCAGCAATGAAATTCTGTAGTAGTTTGAATATATCATGATAATAAAATACCTAAATTACATTTGTAATAAAAACAAACGATGTTAATACTGTATATATAACATACATTATTAAACTTGTAAATGTGGCCTGGTACCTCGCTTTGTCTTTCAAGACATACACCCTTATGAAATAGTCATAATAATGGGACTATTTTACACTGCAGCATTCCTGCTAAACTTAATAAAATGTGTAAATCTTAAAGCATTAAATGCAAACTACAATGATTGGTTATAATATTGAACTTGGAAAAAATCTACAAAAACAATGAGAAATATGCATATTTAATTTGTAATGGTGTCCAAGTACAGTCTTGTACATCAATACAACCCACTGACTAAATTTATGCATAGCTGAAAGTTTCCTGCATGTTTTGCATATAATACTGTTAGCATATGGCAGCTATTTTTGCTACATTAACTATGCATGTGGCATGGTCTTGCCAAAAGTTTGTCTGATGTGAAGTTGTTTAACGGCTACACTTTGAAAAAAAAAAAGTTTCACTCAAAAGCTGCCAACACGTTCCAATGAAGTTTTTCTGATATTCACGGAAATTGATGCTGCTTGTGTATTATACAACAACAATTTTCTCATTTTGACATTAGGTAACTCAAATAGGCACCTAACTGCTGGTTCTTATCATTCTTGAGGGAGAACATGATTTGTACAATGTGCTAGTTCCTAAAATGTGACGAGACAACTTTACAGCAGGTTTTACTGTATCATGCAATTGTGCACACATTTCTTGACTGAGTGGCCTATTTATGTAAGGAATCTATAACTGTCAGAAAATTTGTGGGATAGCAATAGGTAAACCAACACAGGTACAATTTTTTTTACATCACAATATACACTGAACTTTTCTTTTTATGTTTGTACAATATTGTTTAACTTACTTCAGAATGTTACCCACAAGAACTACTAGTCCTGCTGTATTTGATTTGACAACCCAAAAACTGAAACAATTGGACAATAGAAATTTTGTAATTGGAGTATTTTGTAAGTTGTCAAAAGCTTTTGGCTGTGTTAACCATGACATACTTTTTGACAAATTAAAATATTATGTTATCACTGACAATATTTTCAATTGAATTTCCTCCTATTTATCAAATAGATACCAAAAAGAATATTTCACTCAGTGTGCATAGCACTTCCGCTTATGTGAACCCCGTAGACGGCCATGGTAGGTCCGTGCAACGCTTGTACCTGGACAGTCTGTCGAGATAAGACATGTACGCACTACAACTTTTGTTCACTGAATTAGGTTTCCATAGTCAATGTAGTTTACCGGTTAATCTTTGCTTGCGTACATTTTTGCCAGACATTTTCCCCAGCATTATGCTTCCGCATTACTAATTCTTATGCCCTTGTGGCATAAGAAGGATATTTTTAACTTAATGCGACCCGTGCATTTTGAATCAGATGCCATCTGCCCATGTTTACTGCATTTCAGTGTAACTTCTGCATAGTTGTTACACAAAATTTTAAGAGCTTTATTTTAATGTATGTATTTGAGGGTAATTTTCGTGTTTGAATATTTTAAGGCAACCACGTGGCCAACTGAAGCCAAGTCTTTGTATACACCATCATTGCGTTTTAAGAGCTTATTTGTGTAACATCGTATGTGCAATCATTTATTTCAGGGTTCTATGTCAGTTTTATTCAGGATTCAATGTATTTTTCACGTAAATTGATGCTTTTTGTACTTGATCACGCTGTCACGTTAATGTTTGATTTTACCACCATCAGGCATGTTACAAGCCTGTAACGACTCTAATCTTAAAGAGAATCACTTGCTCAACATGAATAATATTTTATCTGAATTAAGTTTGCTGTTTCCATGCAGAAATATTGCAATTACACCTGCACCACGTGGTCCGCTACGAACTTCATCCAGCGGCATTCGCGCCACGTAAGCTTGTTTTCACACGTGTGTGTTTATTGTGAATATTCATCTCGTGTCCCATCTTATTTCATGTATCATTCAAGGGTCTATGTAATTGTGTAATTAGTGTACATTGCAATTATTCCCATCCTAGCCAGCTCTGTGTATAAGCCGTCATCACACTAACCACGTGCTGGAGATCGAGCCCCGACGAGTTTGCATTAGTGATGCCGAGTAATCACATGTGTTAATGTGTATTAAGGGTTTTCATTTGTAAATCACCATGTCCTGTCTTCAGGGAAAAACAGCCAGTCCACCATAGCGGCTGTCGGCCCTCTTCCCTTGTGAAGGCTGTGCTTTCACGCACCTCAGTGAGATCATCCATTTAGGTGTGCACTAGATTAATTAGGAGCTGGGGAGCACCCAAGTGGAATTGGCTAGTCATGACCGAGATAATCATTTCATTGGCACGATGTGTATGAACAATATCAATAAAAACAAGTTTACAATTAACTCAATTTTTTATACAGTAGTGACAGTGTGCTAGCCACATATGTTTTATCAATTGTATATTTCAGTGATTTTTATTAAACGTTTAGTATTGCCAACGTGTTCATAAGTATGCACGGGTGAGATGGACACACAGAACCCACAACATGCCTGAAAACCCTGATTCTCAATAGTGCGGAGATTGGGAAGCACCACTGGCACCCAAATTACCAGTAAGTATTTGTGTCATCATTCGTGTCGTCTCTCACCCGACGGCGTCAATGTCCGTATGTCCGCCAAATCACATATGGGACCTCCAATAATTTCATTGGAGTTCCGTGATTAGCTGTTGGTCACGTGAGGATATTGTATATCAAGCCTTAATCATTCCCAAAACACAAGATTTTTAATTCAGCATAGATAGACAAAAACATAGATTTGGGGTGGGGGGACAAAATTGGGGGGGGGGGGGGATTAAATTACGGCAAAGTCCGTAAAAGTATATTACTTGGCGCAAGGAATTCATATGTAGTGGTTTTAATATTGCTACCTTTAACTACAGTACATAGCTACTATAAAAAAAACCTAACAAATTGTGTTGAAAATTTGGCATTGATCACCCCTTCCATGCACGACTCTCGCGCCTCCGGCGAGTCAGACTGCGTGCAACATATGAACTCGTAAGCAGAGTTGCTGACTCACGCTGTCCTTCAGCTAGGCAGCACGCTGTGTGCTGCTTATATGCTGCGTACCTGTCAGCAATGATATGTCCATTTGTGATTACAAGCAGGGACAGCCATAAGTTGGGCTATGTTCACGCATCGCCGATTATTGACTGTGATTTCTACTTCCTTTTATCCCCACGTGCGAGTGGAATGATTGTCAGGCACGTGCATACGTGTGTGTGATGTGAGCATGCATGTTCCAATTTGCATAGGCCATGTAACAGTACTACGTTAATGATGATTTTTAGGCATTTGATTTTGTATTTCAACTTCCCGCACTGAGCTTGGAACTGAAAGTATCAATTATTGGCTATATTTGTACGCAATTTTATGGAATTACGGTTTTTTGTCGCCCTAGTTTTTATTTTTGGTTTTATACTTCAATTTGACAACATCGCCCTTGACTCCGATATTAATGGGTGTCTCCATGGTACATAAACGATCACCAATAACTCTTCAAATGAATTTGTGCATACCAATTACAGTACGCTGCATTCGTAAAAATGTTTACGGTCTGCTAAAAAGCAGTGACACTCAAGCCTAAATGACGTTGCAGTTTTATCTTTTTTCGGTGATAACGAGAAGCTGTATTTATACATCTAGGGTATAATTTATTCTGAATTCGGCTGCTTATTAAATCATGATTTATCATCTGGTTTTCTCGCGAGAAGCAAATGAAAGTGAACGGGAAGCTCACTAAATTAGACACATCACGCAAAGTTCAAATTTTTCTAAGCCAATAATGACATTATGTATTTATACATCTTTGTATCACTTTATTCTAAAAAACGTGTCATTAGCAAAACAAATTTATATAATTTAAATAAAGTGCCCAGTTTACTCAACAGCTACAGAAAATGAACCTAGCACATCACGCACTTTGTTTATAGTAATAAGACTTGTTAATAATACTTCTGGGACATCTTTCCTTTTTAAAAGTCTACATTATATATTTAATTAATATATAATTGAGATAATGGTCGTTTTTATACCATAGACAACTAAATGCGGACTTATTCGGCTTGGTAAAACGTAATTACACTTATTAGTGTTTTAACATTGAGACAAGGGGATGGTGAAATACAATTTCACATGGCCCTGTCATTATATTCAGAAGACATTTGCAGACTAAATGAAATTAGTAATGTGGGTATCATTCCGTCTCTGACTATATGACGCCGACAATGAAGGAGAGAAGTATTGTTACAAGCGACATGGGAGGCATGCAATGATTGCAGGGAAGCTAAGAACAGTCTAGCAGTCAGCAGTCACGAGGCATTGAGGACTCTTAGCTTTCTAGCTTCCTACTGTGCCGGGTGGGTGGCAATTAAAGCTATGCTGTAAACTTCTATAGTTAAATAAAGCTAAGGGTATGTTACATCCTTAGTTTAAATGTTTAAATCAAGTGAAACATTTGGGATGGTTAACACACTTACTTACTATTCATGTATCTATTTAATAAATTACCATGTTCTCTAAAAAAAACTTAGGATAATACCAAACTATTTAAAACTAATATAAAAACTTTCTTAAAAGGAGAAGAATTCTTTAATATGGAATGAATCTAATTGTGCAATGCCATCTTTTTATATAGAATTATATGTTATCACACTTGTATTGTTTTGTCAAATTATTGTAGCCTTGTTTGCTTGTATAACTATTTTATATTATTGTGTATTTATGTTTGTACATTTACGAATATTTCATTTGTATATATATGTGTGTGTTCACTTACAGTTATATTCTTACTGTATGCTACTATTTGTACACCTTTGTTGACATGCTCTACACCCTTGACCCAGTTAGGGTTTTATAGAGCTAAATTAATTAATTAATTAAAAATTAAATTAAAACAAACTGGTTTAACTTAATTTCTTAAAAAATAACAGAACTCTCTAAAATAAATTAAACAGATTTTATAAATTATTTAGATTAAAAGATTAAAGTTAACAGTTATAAATGCAACTGTTTACTTAAAATGCATCAAAATATTAATTTTTATTACAAAACACAATTTTAAAACAGGGAATTTAATCTACCAGGACTTGTAAAACCAGCTAGTGAGAAAATACCCTGCATTTAACAAAACATTTGTCAATAAATTTAGTTTTGCCTGGGTCGCTTCCAATGCTGTCCTCTGCATCCACTCCATTGGATAACAACCATTGATTTTAATAATTGACAACAATTTCAACTATTATGTAGCTCACCTGTAATTTATCTTTGAAATAGGTACCTACAATGTAAATGTTACTGCAGATATCTAAAAACTAATTAGACCTAAATTTTTAGTTTTTGTACACCACCACCAATTATCGTAATTACTTACTCTGCATGGTATCAATTCCTCCTTCAAACCCATTAATTGTTTCTTGGCCTATAGCTAACAGCAACCTTTCTTCCACATCTGTAAGTGGTTTAGTGTCAGGTTTTCCCCAACCAGTCAGAAACATTCCTTCTTTCCTCTTCCTCACTTTCTCTCTTGTCCTCTGTTTGAGGTCTTTCCATTTGTTTTTTATCTACAAAACCAGTCAATACATTTTACATGAGGTGTTTCACTAAACTTATTTTGAAGGAAATATAACAATTAAGACATTTTCCCTTAAAATATAGAAAACACAGAAAATATCCACGCGACATCATTTAAATACTCCACATTCAGTAATATATACAAATGTGGAACTATTTCCCCTGATTCACTGCAAACTATTCACAAGCACTCCAATCACTATATACAGAATAAAAAATTTACTATCACAAAGTATTTAGAAGACAGATTCTAAAGTGATGAAATAATATCACATGTAGCAGCAGACATTAAAATGTATCCATATTTAGATATGCATGATACTACACACATTTTTGTTTTTTTGTTCCTTTTCAAATAAATCTACCAAGTGTAACTAACACCACCTTGTTAACCTGAATTACAGTAATTTGCCAAACATTTCCAGTTTCTATAATAACTCAGCATCACAATACATGCACATCAGTACCTTTTTAAATTATATAACAGCGCTTACATAAAAAGCTTTTAGAAACCTGATCCAAGTAGCATAGAATTTTAAGAAAATATTTTCAAACACAAATGTACGCAAAGATTCTTCACAGTAGAGAAATCTTGTTTCCAGATACTAAACATTCCGACCAGCAGCAATATGCTACGAACACTAACTCTGCATTCATATGCAATGTGCAACAAAAAATCACAGTATTCTAAAGGCTGTGCTACTCTCACTGTAATGTTCCAGTAAGAAAAAACTGTACAGTTACCATGCAAGCCTGAGAAAGTATTGTCTGCAAACACAATCATATATTGTGGAGTTAGACTATGCCTTCTTGCATTTAACGTGGTTAAGGAACCCAAATAAGATGTAATATACATAGATTTTCTGCATTTTACCCCATAATTGCCCTCCTCATTATCGCATCTGGTAGTACGTAATGCAAATATTGTGATGCCCCTAGTAAATTCGTGTTGTGCAATTAGTAATTACAATTTAACGTGGTAAGGGAACTCAAATGACATTGAATTTAAATATATTTTACCGGTTTTACCACACAATTTCCCCAATCTTCGTAGCCCTCCCCACGATCGCATTTGGTAGCATGTACTGTGAATGTTGTGATGCCCCTAGTAAATTCGTGTTCTGTGAAATAAGTAATGTCGATATGTACCACTTTCCAGAAAAGCTTCTATTCTGAATGAGTACGTACATGTGAATTGGTTGGCACAGATATCACTGTAACAAAATATAAGATTTTCTATCCTTACAAGTGGCTAGGCATTCCACGTAGTACATGGTGTTTTAGCATGCGTCATAAAGAAAAGCGTGTTCTATTTTTTTTTTAGGTTATTTCCTAAGACCAGCCTACAATAGATTTAGCACAGAATATATAGCACATGCACAGAAAGTAGAATGCACGTGCTGTGAGTGCTAAATCAATTGTAGGCTAGCCTTTACTGAGATTGTAACACTGCCTTAAAAGTAGGTAGTCTACTTAATTTTGCAAAGGAAAATTGTTTCTATCTAAAAAATTACTGTAAACTTTAAACTGCGTAAGCTGAATCAAAACACACAAGTACACTACAAAAAGGCAGAACCAAATAGCATTTAAAATTTAGCTACTTAGACAACTAATTAAAATATTACGTACCTCTGTTGCACTACGGACACAACCACCAACTTTATTTACCCTTTTGGCAATTATCTCCCACGTTTCTTCTTTGCGAACCACACTCACACGCGAGGACAATTTCCCAAATAGTGTATTATAATACTTTTCAACTTGTGAAATTAATATTTTGGTTTCCTCACGACTAAAATTTTTCTTTCTTTTGCACTCTTCCATGCTCATTCCTTGCCTTTTAGGTTATGATCTGATAACAGAAAAACATCAATAACTATTTGGTGCGCTAAACATTATTCACTGCCACTTACAAAGGCAGTTGTACATGTATTTTGTTCCCTAAAGGCTGCTACACACACAACTGCATACTTGACAAGTGTACAAACACAAATCGTTTGCGCAAGTATACATGACTGTGGGTACAAACAAACTCTGCATGTAATTGGACTGTACAAGTGACTTGTTGGCAGTAAGAAATTCTATACTGTATACTTGAACAGCCAGTACATGCACAAGTGTACTTGAAGGTGTGGAGGGAACCGGCGATAACACCTGTGCAAGTAGGAACCAGTCGCGAGCAAGTAGGCATTGTAGAAGGTCGTTTGTGTTGGTTTGTTGTAACAATGTCTAGTGAATTGCGGAAAGGGAACCGTGTCTATGGCGTATAAAATTGAAGATCTACCACGACAAAAGAAAAAGAAAAGCGGCGTATGGGAGACTAGTTGCAATTCTGAAAGCAATTGACCCCAGTGCTGATTGGGATAAATTTGTGAAGAAAATAATCAGCTTTCGTACAAATGTTCGCAAAGAGGCTGAAAAGGTAGAAGAAAGCCAGCGTTCTGGAACAGGCGCAGATGGTGTGTATGTACAGAGCCTGTGGTATAAAAACCACTTCGACTTTCTTGGAGACCAGGAAACGTAAAGGCATTCAACATCCAACATTGATGATATACAGGTATGCTTGCGTTGTGGCAATGTAGTTATTGTAGCTTTTGGTCTCAGTACATATAGTGCAGTATACATGTCGCTATTAATAGCTGTATGGTTAGGATAATGCAAAATAGAAATAAGTGAACATTCGGTTACCTACAAAACATGTAACCCAGTAAGCAATCTTGTAAACAAGTCTGCGCATTACCTACACAATATGCACAGCTTACTGTATATACATATGTTGCCAAGGAACTTTACCTTTATTGACAAAATAATTTACAAATTAGTCCCTCACTTGTTTGGCATTCATTGGCGAATTACCTACTCAAAATTTCTGCAGAGACAGCATGTTCGACTTCTCGGTTGTTCAGCCAGAGACAACTGTGCCAGATTCAACATCTTCGACATTGAATGTTTCTGGTGGGGAATAGGTATGACGTGTTTGTGTCATTAAATAGTTATGTAGTGCACAACAAACTTTCACTATGGAGTCAATTTGTTCTAGTTCAACATTAACAGCTGTGTGGAATACTCTAAAACGTACTGCTAGAAGACTGAACATGTTTTCGACCCCTCTTCGAGTTCGTGAAAGACGATAACTGTAAATCCTTTTGCCTAAGTCACTTTGTCAAAATGGTTTCAACATGTCACAGCGCAATGGGAAAGCATCATCGCCTACGGATACGTATGGTAGTTTCCTTGCACTGTTTGTAACTTCATACGCAGACAGGATGTTTAGTTAACCATTTGTTAGTTTCTCATAAAACACTATGTTGTGAAAGACACCGCCATCTGATATTCGTCCATTGGTACAGAAATCCGCCAATATGAAGTGATAATTTGCATCTGCTATTGCCAGTAAGACCAAACTGTGTTTGTGTTTGTAGTTATAGAAAAAAGAACCAGCTCCAGCTGGAGGTGTGATTTCAATATGTTTGCCATCGATACATCCGAGGCAGTGTGGGAAATTCCATCTCGATTTAAAGTTGTGTGCTGTTTTCTTCACCCCTCTTATTTGTGGAAACTGTAACAAAGAAACAAACAGCATGCTTTCCTTTTCAGGACGACACTGGAGAGAGTATTCATGGAACGTCGGATGACTCACAGGAATCGAGGGGTACACCTGTGCAACAATCTCAACCAGGTCCATCATCTGCTGCTGCATCGGGGCATGATTGTACCCCATCACCTAGAGTGTCTGCATTTGGAACACCACCTAAACGTGCCACTAACAACAAGTGTGACAGCATTTTACAAACAATTGCGGAACATTTACAAAAAACCTAAGGTTTCCGATGACCAGTATGATGTGTTTGGGGGAAAATGTTTCAATGAAATTAAGAGGACTTACGGATACATCTCAGACACACATGGTAAAAAATTATCAATGATGCATTGTTTATGACGGAAATGGGTATGCTTACCCCATCACATTCTATTATAAACAATACAACACAGCCCTCTGGCTCACCTCGTGATCATTTCACCCAACCTGTTTATACTTACTGTTCTACAACAACTCCTGATAACAGGACACGTACCGCCTCCCCTGCTTGTCAAATAGGTAGGGTTGGTACTATGTCAAGGGAACATTATGTCAACATGCCAAATAGTATAAACACTGTAGATAACATTTCTGCAGAAGATTCAAATCAATCTGTTGCCTCATATCTGAGTAACAATATTGACATTTAATTGTGGTAGGCAGTATTTTCTATAGTTTCCTGTAATTGCCATATTATTTCTGCTGATTAACGGACAATACTAATTGCAATGGTTTTATTCCGTACCTTCAAATACCCTTCTTTTATTCAGTTCCGTGTAGATAGCATCACACGTTTCCATACTTGGTGCTTGTGGTGAGATAATTTCTGTAAACTTCATGTCTGCATAGCTTCTACCTGTCACGAGGGAACGCAACGTTACTAGTAATTTCTCATATGCGGTAATGGACTTCCTCATTACCTTGTCTCCCTTTTCAATTATTGGAGCAACGAGTGACAATCTACAATATGTCCCTTCATCCGCAAATAATTATGCCAGTCCAGGAGATACATCCCCAACTCGCTTAACAAATTTGTGTACGACAAACTAGACCTCTTCATTAACCATTCTTTGCACCATGTGCTCTTTCCTTGATTTTCTTCTTGAGGATCCGAACTATAGCTGTTGCCGCGAGCATGCCATCATCATCCATCGCTGACATTACACTGGCACTTGTCCGTTTAAATTTGTGCGTGTGGAGGCTTACATGGCCGTCCTGTATATTTGCGCAAACAACTTGTGCACGTACACTTGTCAAGTATGCAGTTACGCGTGTAGCCGCCTTAATCTACCCTAATTATAAGTGTTAGAGGTACGTCCGAGATGCTAATTACGTCATGACAGCGTCTCAGGGCGAACCTCTACGCCACGCCTACGAGGGAAGGAAATTATGGAAGGAGACATGGATAGCAAAGTCTGTAAAAGGGGAGGTTGGCCCAAGAATGGCCATATTGAAGAGGGGTCTAGGGGACTAGGGGCAGAGGTGTGACGTAGCCTGCAGCCCTCCCAGGCATCACTGCCTGTATTCCTCGGTGCATTAGTTCCAGTGCGAGCATGCTATTTGTTGTTTTGACGATGGTCACGTGTTTTCTGTTGTCTGAGTAGACTGTATGATGCCAGGTACAAGGTGTTCTGTTGCCGTATGCAACAATAATAGTTTAGATAAAATAAATTACACTGCAATTTAATTTCTTATCATAGATTTCCGGAGGATATGCAGAAAACGGAATGGATCTTTAAATGTAGAAGAGAAGACAAATTCAACCCAGATACATCTTACACATGCTCTCAACACTTTGAAGAAAAGTTGTGTTTTGAAACAAGTTTTGAGGGCCAAATATATCCGGTATCAATATCTAACAGTTCCCAATTCATTTGGCCAGCTCTAATAGACAGTAAAATAACTTTCAGTAGCATTTTAATTGTTATCATGAACTCCGGGCTCATAACAATGTTTCTTGCTATTGTTTTCTGCTTCTGGTTTTGGATTTTGAACTGACAGGGAACTGTTTTCTTTCTAATTGAACAATGAAGTAATACTACCACATTGAAAAATTTTCCATAGAATTACGGAAAAGTACTGGTAAAAATGTATACAGAAACCTCTGTAATATTACAGGCACATTTTTTTCTGAGTAACGGACTTTCCTTGAATTTACGGAACTTTCGGTGTATCTTTTAAATTATTTTAGAGACTCAAGAAATTCGCGAATTAAATGACCTGTAGGCTAGGCTTCACAGTCTTATATACTCTAATACAAATATCAACTGTTTATTCGTTGATTGTTGTATTAAAAGGCGTGGTTGGACGCACATTTTATTGCACGTTTGTTATTGGCTCATTTATCTCCAGGAGGAGTCAAACAACACGCTGACCATTTACAAAAGTAACATGACAGCAGTACGTGTGTGAATTCAAACTTGTCTAGAAATGAACCCACAATATTCTCGGATCTTTAATAATTTTATAGTGATATGTGATATGGTTTTCCACAAATGGCATTATTGTCGTTGTCACTGTAAAGTAAACACTTTTAAGGCCTTAGTT
The DNA here is from genome assembly GCA_029891345.1 of Dryococelus australis. Classification (NCBI taxonomy): domain Eukaryota; kingdom Metazoa; phylum Arthropoda; class Insecta; order Phasmatodea; family Phasmatidae; genus Dryococelus; species Dryococelus australis. Next base: position 300,980,238 of record CM056994.1, on the reverse strand, counting down.
ACTTTTTCCTTTCGGCCATTTTGTATCTTTTAACAACTTTTCAAACAAATATTGCCATGAAAGTAATCAATACAGTGCATATATTCCACTGTACTTGAAAGTTAACGTTTAGGGCTAAAATAATATAAATTTCCAAATGAGAGGACCTTCAAAAGTGATCAATTTACCGTGAATAGCCTAAACGAGGATGTTGCACTGCGTAAAAGAAATACATGAAATATTTTACGTCGATTTTGTCCTGGAGCGGAATTTTAACACAAATAAAAACATTTGCAACCTAACGCCCTGCTCATCCACCATACTCCTATGCGGATACTTCACGAGTGTTGTTAATATCTACAATAATAGACACATTTTCAATCTTTTGTATAGTTGAAGTGTTTGAAGATGCCGCCTGTTAAAGTATTTGTGCTACCTTGTGATGTTTTAAATTACAGCAGGAGCAAATGTTTTAAAAGGCACAGGAACAAACATTTTTCATTTTACGGCGGTTAAGAAGGCTTCGTGTATCATTGGCATTGTTTGTTCATGACACACTTAGCTAGGACAATCACGGATAGCTTCGTATTTTGTTTATGGAAACTGGTTCCGTTTTCCGTCATAACGAATCTGATTTGCGTACATAAATGGTAAATTTCTATAAAAATCTCAGTTTAATGACAAAAATTTTTAATAGTACATTTCTGTAGAGATTAAGATTTTCAGTTTCAGCAAAGTTGCCATAAATATACTAATAGTTCTTGAATTACAAATGTAAACCACAAGAATATTTGATGAAGCTGCTGTTACACTATTCTTAGTACTTTCAAAAGTAACTTTAAATAAATGTTATGAGTTAACTAGATTGTGTTTATTACGTTTTTGTTTAATTTTGACATATATTCCTTGGGTGTGTGTCGGTCTCTGCTTGAAAATGCTCCATTTTAAATACACTATAATCTTAAAACATGTAAATATTTTCCTGGAAGGATGTTTGATTTCAACTGATATTACCTCTCCGCATTCTTTTACTGTATATGAACGTATTAAAAATAACACCCTTGTAAATGTGTGCTCATAGTCGTTTCGGTTTCCATTTTTACGTTAGCTAATAAAAAGTCGCGGAATTCTTGCATTATTTTGAAACAGAGAAGCTCGCTCGCTTTTACAAATCAGTTAAGTCTACGACTGTAAACTAAGCAAAGATCTTCAATTGTACTATTTAGCTGCGTTTCATATGCTTACAAAAACTTACCTAATAAACGAAAAACATTTTAACTAAAATGTGTTATTTTAGTTAAAATGTTTTTCGTTTATGCACACAAAACAGCGCGATAGTTAATTTTATTGCGAGAGGAGTGCATCAGATAAAATGGAACAATACCTTAGACAAGTGTCTGGTAATGTTTCTTCCCAAACACTAAAAGTTTCGTGCCATTATCTTTAATGGTTTGGTTGTAAATGACGAGTTTGTTTTTCCTTTAAGTTCCAGCTCACGCGCCGCGCGCTTGATTCAGCGCTAGACTTTGCGTCATTAACAGGCAGCCACTCAACGCGCCAATCTCTCCTTTTACAGACCTTACATGCATAGGGCCTTGCATCACGGCAGAGACGGATTGGAAAGCCATGGCCGACAACTGGGGCCGCAACGACCTCCTAATGGCCGGTTGCAACATTATCAACTCTGGGGGCCAATTAATACACGTTTCTATTAGTGCAACGCAAAATATGCACTTGCGTTGCACCAAAATGGAATTAAATATGTACATACAGAGGCGCAAGCAGTTGCGTGCCGACCGTAGGACCAACGCAAAATAGAGAAATTTTCGCCCCTCGGTTGTTGCACAAGAGTACGAGATTACGTTTTTTACACTTTTAATGCGGCGCAAAAGGGCCTGCCCTCTGTTATAACTTGTACAGCCAGTGAATACCACAAAATCGAATAAATCTCAAAAGCTTCATAATGTGAAATATCCAAAATTCGAGTCTATTAAACTCACCATATCTTCAGACGGCAGACAGTACACTAAACAAGGAGGTTATAGATAGAAGGCCTACGCATCGACTATTTCGAGGTGCGTTAGTACGTGTAGTTCTGGTATCGCCGCTAGAGTGCAGGCATTACTCTGTTAAACACGACGTCTTAAAGCGGGAAAAACATGAAATCTGCGTTACTTAACAATAGCATATTTTCGCGGATGAATCGGCAAGAGACTGGCCACTAGCATTCACAAGGAAATGTTCACATCACGAAAATGCTTATTGTAAACACAGACGGCGAACCTATGTTGGAGGGAACTTCAAAACTGCGCAATGGCTGTAATTATGTCGGGAATAGACATGGAATATAAGGACGTTTAATGTAATTGAATACAGATAGTAACATGTAATCTTTTGGGGTGTCTCAAGATTGGAAAAAGGTCTTCAAAGCTAAAAAAAAATTATATGCATTATAGCCAATTTTAAAGCACCCACTTCTTGCAAACGTTACTTCAAAAAGCTAAACATTCTCACACATCCCAGCATATACATTTACAACATTATTATTTTTGGATTAACTAACTCAAATTATTCCATAAACAATTATATACATTCTTACAACACAAGACCAAAGAAAGACATTCATTTTACAGCGCATTCTCATCGGTAAAATTTATTAATAACTATCAACACTGAAACAGCCTTTGAAGGAGAACAAGTAGTACGTTTTCAAGAAATTGCTTAAAAAATATCTCTTAGAAAATTAATATTATAGTATAGATGAATATTTTTAGCGAACATAATGTGCTATAAAAATTTGCAGTTTTGTTATTTTTTTAGTATTGTACATTAAAATCAATACGTAATTGTAAATTACTATGTTTATATTTGACTAATTATTATATGTAATGTTTTTTTTTGTACTTTCTTTGAAATTTTTGTATCTTATATATATTCATGTTTATCTTTATGACAATTCTCATCACATTTGTTGTGCAGAAGTGGAAGCTAAATAAATAAATAAATAACCTGAAAATAATACCATTTACATGTCAGAAATACTATTCTAGTTACAACAAATAAAAGCATATATTAAAACTTCACTAAGACTCGAAAATCGTAACTAAACCAAATGTACGTATATTGAGTACAGATTGAGGTTATTAACATTTGTAACTCACCTCCGACACATTTCAGCAAAACTTTCCAACTTCCATCCCGAAATAAGGTACTGAATATTCATCCATTTTGAACATTAAAAGGCAAGCATGTGGTAATGCAAGTTTAAAATGCAATGAGAGAAACCCGGAATTGAAAACAATAACCAGCAACCATCAACATCAGGTTAACAATTCTAATAACGTGCTCCTGACTGCATTAACCAAAAATGGTGACTACTTGTTACAGCGGTCACCGAGCGTTCACAACAAAGTGGAGAACAGGAGCGCGAAAGCAACTTGTTAATACCAACTCATGTGAGACTCACCTGGCTGATTTTTGAGAGGATCTCGTGCCTGCTTCATAGATTTTGAGAAGGCATTTGATAAGGTGCCTCATGCGACATTTATGAGGAAAGTGGAGGCGCTGATACCGGACAGGAGGGTAGTGGAATGGATAGGGGACTTCCTCATGGGCGAAGGCAGAGGGTGAAAGTGGGGGATGCAACGTCGGAGGAAGAGGAGGTTACATCAGGGGTACCACAGGGAGTGTGCTGGGTCCTTTGTTATTTACCATAATGGTAAATGATGTTGGTTTGGGGATTAAGGGAAAAATAAGATTGTTTGCAGACGATTGTGTTGTGTATGCTGAAGTGGGAGCGAGGGACGGAAATTTGCAGGCAGACATTGATAAGATATGGTTGTGGACCAGGAAAAATAAAATGAAGATAAATGTAAGAAAAACTAAAGTAGTGAGGTTCACAAAGAATAAGTTGATAAGCAGAGACATGTACAGATGGGAGGGACAAGAGATAGAAGAAGCAGCAGAATATAAGTATCTAGGGATTGTATTGCAGGGAGACTTCTGATGGAAGAAACAGGTAGAGAGGGTGGTTGCAAAGGTAAGAAGGGCTCTGGGTATGCTGGGGAAGGTGTTGAAGGGAATCAACTGTGAGGTGAAGGAGAAGGCGTATGGCACAATGGTATGGCCAATATTAGAATATGCTGCAGCAGTATGGGACCCGTATGTAGAGGCAGAGGTGCGAGAACTGGAAAAGGTGCAGAGAAGGGCAGCAAGATTGGTGAAGGGTAGGTGGAGAAGGCAGGGGCAGGATGATGAGGAAGACGGGAACTATAGGCTATCAGTGATGATGAAATAAATGGGGTGGGGCTCATTGAGAGACAGGAGAAAAGTTGAACGGCTAGTCAGGATGTACAGGGTGATGAATGAAGAGGGAGGATGGGGAAGGCTGCTCTGCAAGCTAAGTAAGGGGGTGTTTAGAGGAAGAGGAAACAACAGTGAGAAGCTTCAGAGGGTGTGGAGGAGAACGGAGAGAGGCAGGCAGTCCATACTTGTGAGGTCTGTGAGGTAGAGGAATGTGTTGAGGGAGGAATTGGTATCTGTGAGAGGGGTTGGTAAATTCAGGAAGGGAGTGGAAAAGGAGTTGGTTGGGTGATGGGGAAGTGATAGAGCTCACCACCAGGAGGTAGCCTAATTGCTAGTATATGTTTGTATGTATGTATGTAATTCAATGGCGAAAGTACGCTTTATGTTGTTTGGCAAATTATTTCTGTGTAATGAACATAATTTATATATTTTGAGCACATGGGTAAACATTATTTCTTAAAAATGGTTTCAGTTAGAAATATCTAATAACTGTCTTCTTTCAATCGTACAAGTAACAACAATATGTAAAATAAAGATTAAACCGATTTTTTTTTTTGTGAAATAGAACTTTTCTCTGCAAACAAACTCATTTGTGCAGTGTTTTGTTCATTTAAATTTTTTAAACTGTACTGAATGAACGAAGGTATATTGTTGTTCCATTTTGCAAAAGTGATTGCTCAGTAGTTACTGGAGTTTCCTTCCATCAGTTTCCAGCAAATAATTATGGGTGAGAAATTGCTTAAAGGAATATCACGACATAATGATTATAGCCCACTTTTGGAGGGCGGTTCACCGCCTGCAAACAACTGGAAATCTCACATTGCATATATGTTACTCAAACTAAATTAAGCTTATTTCGGCTTGCGGGGCGTTGCAGATGTCTTAAATCAAAATACAACAAAAAAGGTGTATTTTGCATACTTTCATTCCATCATGTGTTGTGGTATAATTTTTTGGACTAATCCCACATTTATAAAAACACTACACTTGCAAAAACAATAACCATTGAAAGCGTGAGGGTTTCCATGCACACCATCTTTAATTTCTGCACACATGTCCTTATCTGTGTCCAGAAATTCCCTCAGAATGTTCAAAAACCCTTTCTATGCATGATCACATGTTTATGTATTACTCCGACCTTGTCTCGGGCTGCTCAGTACATGGTGCTCCCCACTTACACTTTGTTACACTTGCTCAAGATTGCACTCTCTTGCACCACTCCTGCACTGTACGCCACTATTCACAATTCGCAGTCGATTACACATCGAGTGCGGGTGCGTGCTGCATTAGGGAAATGGTCGACATGACAAACGACATAAGGTGGGGAGCAACACACGTCAGACACAACCAGTAGGCACGCTTACCCTAGCCCATGCCCTAAGTGGGTTTTAAGTGTATTTTTGTAAAATCCCATTACGTTCAGTCAATTGTTTCTCACCTCCACATTATTCATTTCTTTTGCAGTGTTGCGTATTAATGAATCTTAAATACAGGGTTAATTTTAAGCAATATGTAACAACCATCTTGGGGAGTGTGTGCTATAGCATGTAAATATTGTGTACAAGAAAGTATTGCACTGCTGGGTGCCTACCTGCCAAGCCGGCCGTCATGCCACACAGGTGAAAACAGTAGTCGTTTGTCTTTGTGAGGGGTGTGACACATCACGTCGGACCTCGTGTTTCGCATGCTTGGGCAGACATTATCATGTTGAATTGTTCACTTAGTTACAATAGCTTATTAATTTACCGGAACCTTTTTGCATTTTCAGCCATCGCTCCCACCGAGTGCTTGCATTGACTGGATGGACTTAAATTCAGATGTGACTACATGTCGTTATTGCAGTGTCGCCCATGCTAATGGGTTAGTGTTCAGCAACATTGTAAGCTTTCTCCATACAGAGATGCAGTAGTCACCAAATAAATCTCAGCAGGGAAGAATATTTCCAGGTGTGGTATATTTTTGGTTCGCCACAAGGCACTTAGTGTACGGGCCTTCTCCCACTAATTTTCATAAACCTGCAATTGTTGAATAATTATGTTTCAATGATCATGAGTCGGTATTACAAGTGACAGTGATTTGTATGAACGTGTGGGGAGCCAGGATATCCCACTGTGGCACATGTAAGGGAAATATTCAAATATTATTTTTATTGGAGGAGACATCAACTGCAACTGAAGGATTCCACCATGGTTGCTGGCCAAACGACCGTGAGGAACAAGTCAGCTCTCCAACTTCGTGACATTGTCGGCCCGATAGAGTCCGGCACCCTGGGTAATATTTCCACGAAAATTCCAAATTGCTTTCACTGCTCCTCAAGACCTATCCTATGTCCTTTTTGACCAGCCAACTCCCGTAAAAATGTCGCCAAACTTTGTGGCAAATCCTTCATCTTGAAATCTGAACATTTTTCCTGCAATTTTCCCACGCCAAAAATATTGTCTAAAATATTTTCCACGATTTTCCTGCACTTTTCTAGTATTTACCCGCAACGAGGGAGCTGCAGGGTCAGTTAGGCGACCCGCAAGGCACATGGCAGTGTGTAGAAGCCTTCCAGACACCCGGATGCCACCTGGAAGGACGCACATGGTCGGCGGGAAAATGTGCACCAGATCAACCAGGCCCCACCATTGTTCAGCACAAGGGAGACCAGGCAGAAAGTCGGCCATATTGGAGCGGTGTGACTTGCTGTGTGTTTTCATTTACAGGTACGAGTGAGACAGTGTAGCTGTTTGATTCAAATTAATATTAATGTTTAATTGAGTAGCTGTTTTATTTGGTTAAAAAATTTTATTTGAGTTCGCTGTTTAATTTATTTTAAAATTAATGTTTAATTTAGTTGCTTTTTGATTCAAGTTAAAATTATTGTTTTATTGAGTCGCTGTTTTACTGTAGTTTAAATTAATGTTTAATTGAGTTGTTGTTTGATTTAATTTAAAATCAATCTTTAATTGAGTAGCTATCTGTTTCAGTTAAAAATTAATTTTTTATTGAGTTGCTGTTTGATTCAAGTTTAAATTAATGTTTAATCGAGTTGCTGTTTGATTCAAATTCAAATTAATGTTTAATTGAGTTAATGTATGTGTAAACATTCATTCGCAATCTGGAAAACAGCCTAAGATAGTCGAGTAGGTTGTGATGGGTAAACCCGGCGATGACGGGTGTACTTGCATCTGTTGCATCCGCAAAACTTGGATCTGCCAGATTCAATTATTGACGTTAATGGATTTTTTTTTTAATTTCTTTAATTCGCGATCCCGAAAAGGCATAGCGCGGTCTGTCATGACTAGTTTAGCCGGTGGCAGATGCAATTGTATACACAGTTGCTTTCGTGGACTTTGGACCTGCCAGTTTCGAGTGTTAAGGTTATTTATAAAAAAGTGATTGCATATATATAAAACTTTAAAAGCGATATGGTTATATTTATAAAAAGGTTGGATTTTTTTAACGTACATTGTTTAACCGCACCCTTTTAGTGATTGTGTACATTTGAATCTTTATATAATAAATGGTTAAAATATAAATTAAAAAAAAAATAATTATTAAAAATTCTCTTTAAATTAAATTAAAAATTGTGCGTCGCGTATCACATTTATTTAAACAAGGATGAGAAAAAGGAGAATTTTTTTTTTCTGTATGCGATAGGAAACTTTTAGCAATAGTTACTTTTGGCACCTGAATACGCCAAAGGAAATAAATGGGGTTTTTTACCCTATATTCCGTTTTCGGTTAGAATATGCTATAGGAAATAATTGGGTGTAGGTCGAAATTTCCTCCTCGACTCGGCTGGATTTGCAATTCGAAACAAGTGGGGTGTTATACCAATTTCCGCACTTCCCGCTTGTATATGCAATATCGTCCTTTTCGGCCCTGCAAGTTTTGTCACCTGGATACGCAAAGGGAAAATTTTGGTAAAAACCAGCTTTTTCAAGGTGCGTTGGATATGCAGGGGGAAATGTTGTGTTTTATTTGGGCTTTTCCAGGTCACTGGTAGCATGTGCACCAGCAGGTGAGGATGGAGGACCATCAGGAGAGAAGGAAGGAGCAGGAGAAAACCTTGCAAGCAGACAGGGGGAAACAGTCCAGTTCGCACCCAAGGATTACAGCAGGACGAATAGATGTAGGTATATAATTGGAAGAATGGGAACAGCAGGAACAGGCGAGGAGATGCAAGTAGCAACAGCAGCGACGATGGGAGTGAGGGCAGCGGGTCTGTTGCCTCACTTCGACTCCGCAGAACATCACGGCGGATTCACCTGCCTCAGCAGTGCCACCAGTGTGGGTGCGCCTCAGCCACCTGTGGTACTGCTCGCCGCAGGATCAACATAACACCAGGAGGAGAAGCAGCTCAGCAGGGAAGGTCCTACTTCTTGTGCCCTCGGAGGACCCCAAGGACACCCGAGTGTTGCAGGTAGCGGCGTCGGCCCATAAACTGCCTCAGAAAAGGGGGGGGGGACTTTTGATATGTTTTGCTCCTCACCTTAGGCCGTTTGTTATGCCGACCACTTTCCCAGCGCAGCACACACCTGTACTCGACATGTGATCGACAGCGAATTGTTAGTAGTGACGTGCAATACAGGAGCGGTGCAAAAGAGTGCAATCTTGAGCAAGTGTAACAAAGTGTAAGTGGTGCAGCGCCATGTGCGCTGATCAGCCCGAGACAAGAGAGGAGTAATACATAAACACGTGATTATGCATAGAAAGGGTTTTTGAACTTTCTGAGGGGATTTTTGGTCATGGATAAGGACAAATGTGCAGTAATTAAATATGACGTGTATGGAAATCCTCATCATTTCAATTGTTATTGTTTTTGCAAGTGTTGTGTTTTTATAAATGTTTATTTTCACCTCCATCAGTGTTTTGCCCACTTCATTCTATCATGTTAGCGAGATGGGCCTGGAATTATGTTTGTTTAATTTATTTCTGCAGTGTCTTGAGTATCGTTTAGTATAATGTAATAGTAAATGTTCTTCTGTGTGTGCAAGTAGATCCCTCTGCAGCACGTGAATCCGTGCTCGCCAGTCCTCATGACATGGTGGGAAGTCAGTCAGCAAGTCGCACCTAGAGGAGGAGGATGTGTATGAAAGCACTGTCACGCTTTTCCCGTTTGGAAGTCTCTCAACTTTTTCATCACTGGTAATCATTCAGCAATAGTGTAATATTTTGGAACCTTTGGTTTTCTGCCATCTGGGATGCGTCCCCCCCCCCTCTGCAGTAATTGCATCGCCTGGGGATTTTCTCAGTTTAACAGCACACATAATTTTCATCTAGCTTCAGAGCTTTTTAATCAGTGTCGCCTTCGCCACAGGCAAGAATTCTCAATCTATGCCAGTTGTCCTCCTGGAGAGAACTGTAACTTCGCCGAATAAATAGCATGAACTGACCAGTGCATTTTATTTCGGTTGCAGAGAGGCATTTCAGGGCACGGGCCCTTCAACTTGCCATTTTCTATACAAGTTTTATGTCAATTTTTAAAGAGTAATTTTTTTTTCATGTGTGCCACAACGTATTCAAAGTGTCCATGTATAGCATTTATGGGCATGTGGTTTGGCCATAGCAATCCACATTTAGGGAGTCTGATTGAACCATGTGGTGATTGGGTCTCCTGAAGACCCATCGTTTAGCAAACAAACGAGGCGCCGAACAAGGTGAACAACAAGCAGAGTATTGTGGGAATGTTGGTCCCAGTGATCGGCCCACAGCACCCCGAGAATATCAAGGAGATCTCAGCCCTACCGCACCATCATCATTGACGCTACCACGGCGATGTCTGGCGCCTACCAGGCAAAAGTTTTCCAAAAACCTTCTTTCCAAATTGTTTACAGCCCGTGTAACCACAACCAACACTTTTCCAGGCAATGACAACTGTCAAGTCCCATTGTATAATATTACTTTGCTATTTTATGCTGAGAAATAATAAAATTAACAGGGTCTAATTTTTGTATCAGTGCGCCCACGGCGCATGTGGGTGCTGCTCACTCTGTCTTGCACCTGCATTGCGTCCCTCGTCGCACTGCACGGCACTTGCGCTTGTTGTCTTGTAGAGTGCGCACACACTCTGCACTGCAGAACCTGTTGCGGTGGCCAAATCGGCTAAGGGAAGGGGGTATGCGGGCATGCGTCAGTATATTTACATAATCGTCACTTAATTGTGGAAAAGGTTGGAGCAACATAACATCCAAATCCTATGCGCCCATACCACAGAAAATGGATTAATTCCCATCCACAATCGCATTGGCTCGTTACAACCGTCACCACATAAGGGTGAGTGGTTGTGTCGTTCCATATTAATTAAGGTTTTTGGCATGTAATTAATTACTATCAGTACGTAGGTGTAAATAAAGGTAGAGTAGTTTGTGGCATGAATTGTGTTAAATTAGGGTTATATGTGATAATTAGTTATTAGGAGGGAGATGTGTTTTTATTGTGTGCACGTGGCCGAGGCCTTTGCTCTTGCACTAGGCTAAGTGGTGTTTGGTGTATGTTAGGCAAGTTAAAATAAGTGTGAGTGTATATTATATATAAGTATTTAGTGTTATTATATAGGATAGTTTTAGTTTTAAGTTAGTTAAAGCATCTGTGTAATTTTGGGGGGGGGGGGGTGGGAATGGTAGGGCGGTGCAAGTGTAAGTGATGTGGAAAAGTGTGGAGAAAGTTTGGTAGCAGGGTACAGTGTGACCAGTGTAGTGGCTAGTATCATGAAGACTGTATAGCGATCAGGGGGGTAGAACTGGGATCACTACAGGAGTATGAGTGGAGGTGTGAGGAATGTGTTGTGGGAAAGGGTTTAGTGCGATGGTAGGAATCAAACTAACTGTAGAAAAGGAAAAACAAATAAGTGGAGATGTTAGAAACTGGATTTGGGATAAGTTGGGGGAAATTTTGTAGAGGGTGTGCCAGTGACAAGGATGGGAGTGGCTAAGAAGGAGTGGTGGAATGAAGGGAAGGTAGAATTGATGAGCAGGAAATAGAGGGAAATGATGTATAGGATTGAGAGGATGGAGAAAAAGGTTATTAATGAGATGGGCAAGTGTACAGTAGATATAAGGGTGGAGTAGTTATAGGAGGAGTTGGAAGACATAAAGCGGGTGCTAAGTAAAATGCAAGATAGTCCACAGGAAGAAAAGCCGAGAAGGGAGGAAGAGTTAGGCAGAATGCAAGCAGTACTGCAGAAGGAACTGCAGGAGGAAAGGCAGAGGAGAAGGGAGGCAGGGATAGAGGTGGTAAGACTAAGGAGGAGGATAGAGGAGCTGGAGGCAGTAGAAAGTTATAAGACAGTAGGATACACAAGGCAGCAAATAATGTTAGAGGAGTGGAAAATAGTTGCAAGGTGATAGTAGTCGGCAGGAAGCAAACAGGAATAGATGAACAGGATAAAGTAAGTAGGAACAGGCAGTGGTGGAAGATAGGAAGCAGTATGCGGAGGCTTGTAGGTGTGGGATTAGCAAAGACCAGCAAGCAGGACAAAGTGGACAGTTCATGGCTAGAGAGGAAAGAGGACGGCTGGTCAAAGGGAGGGAAACAAGGGTTTTGCAGGAGGCTGGAATCAGGGATCAGGTAAGAAACAAAGTAGTCAAGGGGAGGCAGGTGGGTGGAATGGGCACAAAGCAGGTAAAGGTTGTAGGAAATGAGACAGAGGTGGTTTTTCTAGGCAGCTCTATTGTGAAGGGGGTGAAGCTGAGGGAAGTCAGGAAGTTAAACAAGTATAAAGCAGATCTGGGAATGCTGTAGGTGATGCAATAGTATAGGATGGCATAAGCAATCACCATATCCCGGTTGTGGAAATTGGAATTGGCAGTATGAGGGAAGAACAAATGACAGAAAGGTTGGTCTGACAGTATGGGAGAGGAAACAAGAAGGGGACAGAAATCTTCCTGAGAAATAGGTTTGAATAATGGTATACGGAGGAAAATGGGGAAAAATGATGGAAGGAGTTTAGAGGAATAATAGAGGTTATGTTGGAGAAATTTATGCCAAATTAAAGATTACGGACTGGGGGAGATCCACCATATTATGGACAGTAGATTCTAAAAATGAAGAGGAAGTGTACAAAATTCCATACCAAGAGGAAAAATGAAGGGATGATACGATCTAAGGAAATTAGGAAACAAATGGGTAGGCAGCTCGAAAGGATGATCACAGAGGCAAAGAATGTATTTTTAGGGAACATGGTGGAAGAAGGAAAAGGCAATGAATGATGGAAGTTGTTTGGGTATGTAAGGAAGGTAAGGGGAGGAGCGGAAGATATCCCTTGCTAAAAGGAAGGGATGGTAGGTATGTGACAAATGACAAAGAAAAATCGGAGGTGGTGCAAGGCCAGTACTTGTCAATGTTTGAGGCAAAGGAGGATTGGAATAGGGAGGCAAATAGTGATTGGGGGCTGTTTGGTAATTCTAAGATGAAGTAATGGGAAATAGAAAGGTAATTAGGGGTTTGAAGAGCAGTAAGGCAGGGGGACCAGATGGGATAGGAAACACAGTACTAAAGTTTGGTGGGAGAGAGTTTGTAAAATATTTGGAGGCACTGTTTAACAAGTCCTTGGGAGAAGGTAAGTTACCACAAGACTGGAAGGATGCGATGGTGGTACTTATACACAAGCATAGAGAGAATGGGAGAGGCCTGGTAGCTACAGACCGGTGAGTCTCACATCGAGTACATTTAAAGTAATGGAGAGGCTGGTGTTACAGTATATGTTAAATGTTATGAACAAGAGGAATTGGTTGGAGGAGTTACAGCATGGTTTCAGGAAGAGATACTCATGTGAGATTCAGCTAGCTGGGCTAATAGAGGATCTGGTGGAGGTAGTTGATGAGGGGAAGCAGGTGGATGCCTGCTTCATAGATTTTTAGAAAGCATTTGATAAGGTGCCCCATGGGACATTAATGAGGTAAGTGTAGGAGCTGATACCAGACAAGAGGGTAATGGAATGGATAGGGGTCTTCCTCAGGGGTCGAAGGCAGAGTGTGAATGTAGGGGAGGCAATATCGAGGGAAGGGGTAGTTATATCAGGGGTGCCACAGGGAATCATGCTGGGTCCTTTGTTGTTTGCCATACTGGTGAATGACATGGGTTTGGGGATTAGGGGGAAAATAAGATTGTTTTCAGATGATTGTGTCGTGTATGCAGAAGCGGGAGGGGTGGAAACTTGCAGGCAAACATTGGCAAGATATGTTTGTGGACTAAGGAAAACAAAATTAAGATAAATGTAAGAAAAACTAATGTAGTGAGGTTTACAAGGAAGAAGGTGATAAGCAGGGACATGTACAGATGAGAGGGACAAGAGTTAGAAGAAGCAGCAGATGGAAAAAAACTGTTAGAGAGGGTGGTTACAAAAGGAAGAAGAGCTCTGGGTATGCTGGGAAGGGTGGTGAAGGGAGTCAGTTGTGAGATGAAGGAGAAGGCGCATGGCACAATGGTACGGCAAGTGTTAGAATATGCTGTGGCAGTATGGGATCCGTACATGGAGATGGAGGTGCGAGGGGTGGAAAAGGTGCAGAGAAGAGAAGCAATATGGGTGAAGGGTAGGTGGAGTAAGCAGGGACAGGATTATGAGGAAGAAGGGATCTATAGACCTCAGTGATGATGAAATAAATAGAGTGGAGCTCATTGAACGACAGGAAGAAAGTTGAGTGGCTAGTCAAGATGTACAGGATGGTGAATTAAGAGGGATGATGGGGAGCGCTACACTGCAGGCTAAGTAAGGGGGTATTTAGAGGGAGCAGAAACAACAGTGAGAAGCTTCAAAGGGTTTGGAGGAGAATGGAGGAGGGTAGGCAGTCCATGCTTGTGAGGTCTGTGAGGGAGTGGAATGTATTGCATGAGGAATTGGTATCTGTTGGGGGGGGGGGGGGCTTGAAAGATCAGGAAGGGAGAGGAAGAGGGGTTTGGTCGGGTAAGGGAGAGGTAAGAGAGCTTGCCACTGGGCGGTAGCCTAATTGCGAGTGTGTTTATAATTAATGTCCCATAAATATATTTTTAAATTTTGTCGATTATTTACAACAGTAGCAATAATTAACTATTATGTAAGGTACTGTAGGCATGTGAAGTATTGCTAAGAATGAATTATTACCTCCCTCACAAGGCCATTAAAAAAATCTCGTATTTATATATTTTTTCTTAGAAATGGCAATTCCGTATATGTTTATTAGTTGGCTGGCAGTATTTAAAATTTGACTTGCTCTCCTCTCTCCGAAGAATTTAGACGACCAGAGAACTACTTTATCAAATCAAACATAATCACCTTCTCTTTCGGACTGTAGGGTATCGCTAATTTTTTACTCGCCATCTCAGAAAAAATACACCAAAACTGTTCCCTGCCTGCTTTTCTAATAACAAACTCAAAGTCCAAACACAACACACATAAAATTTGTATGCATACATGCGACAAACCAACACGAATATACTGCATATTTCCCTAGCAATACCTTGGGCATGATTCAACCGTGGTTAAACCATAAAAATATTGGCTACATTGCCAGATTTCGTAGAGGCGAGGCAGCCACATCCCATTCTTCTAGTATTCTCTGCAGGGGGGGGGGGGGTAATTAAATACACGTTTCTACGGGTGCAATGCAAAATTTGCACTTGCATTGCACCAAAATTGAATTAATTATGACCAGACAGTGGTGCAAGCAGTTGCGTAGTAGTGCAAAATGAAGAGAAATTTGTGTCCAGGCAAACAACCTAGGCCCAGACAGATTCCTCGGTGTAAGTGCAATTGCTCTCGATGCACATGCGCAGTCGATGCATGTAGCTAACGAGCAACATGGATATCATTAGATGTATTTTCGTGGTTGAATCGGTAACGAGGTTGTTTCACGCTCCTATTCACGACTTTGTTGTGAACGCATGATGACCGAGGTAACCAGCGTTCATTATTTTTGGCTAATGCAGTCAGGAGCGTGTTAATAGAATTGATAACCGGATATTGATAGGTGGTGCTCATCGTTTTGATTTCCGAGTTTCTCTATTGAATTTTCAACTTGCATTTTCACATGCTTGCCATTTAATGTTCAAAATGGATGAATATTCGGTAGTTCGAAATGAAGATGGTTCCTTATTTCGGGACGAAATTTGGAAAGTTTTGTTGAAATGGTGACGGCAAGGTAGTGGAGCAAAGTGGTGTTCATTAAGGTTGGGAGCAGGACAAGTAAATGTTCTGTAGATTCTCTCCAACTCTTCTACTTGTAGATAACGGGCGCCAAGTATTTTAAGTTAAATACCAACTAGCACAGATTCTTCTCCCCTCTGGGTCGTGTGCCGACGACCTACGGGCGGTGTACTCTCAGTTCTCCGACCATCGTGATTAATACAAAAACAGTTATGTTACTGAAACCCTGCACAGTGAAATCTTGGGATGGTACACACACCACTAATTAGTTGTATGCAGATAAAAACACTGAAATATAATACTAAACACTGATACATAAACCTTAATAATTGGTGGGAAATGTGTGGGCCAGCACCCCTATGACCCATAGGCAACCCGAATGAGAATGCAAACCTTTTTATGTTGAATAATTGGGTTTTATTAATAGCTCCTCCAGGAAGCAAACTTATACCGGGATATATGCCGGGATTAACCCACTGGCAGGGTGACACTGTACAAACGGCCCGAAGGCGATAAAGAACTTACGAGAATACTTAAGCCTTCCCGGGCGATGCTATTCCACGGGAAGGGAGGAGTAGAGAATCTTAGGTGGTTGCGAAGTAAACAAAGGTTCCTGTAAATTAATGTATATTGCTGTGAAGTGATTAGAGAACAAAGATGAAGCGCCTCCCAAGCATGCGAAACGCGACCCCGTCGGTCAGCACGTCCAGCTCCTCGAGCCACCACAGTATGACTAACTGTCCCACACAGCATGCTGGTCAGGTTTGGCAGGCAGGCCAGCTGCACTAACTTTTTTCTTACACTTTCAAACTCCAGAAAATACATCCACATTACTTTCAATGCTACAAAGCTCAAAAAACAATTACCTTTGGTACAGGAACCCTTTAATTGACATATTACACTGTATGAAACGGAATGTGGATGAAACACATGAAAATTATAATTACTGAAAAATACAAACACTGTAATTAAGGTCTGCATGGGCATCAAAATATTATAGGGCTCCTTGATAGTCCATTTTGTAAACGAGCATCCTTGAGCGTTTCTTAATTAAGCTTAATTACACTTAGACCCAATTTTGCAGAGTCTACTTTTAAGACACGTGTGTGCAGGTGCATGTGGCTTGCTCAACACTTGCACATTCCTGCTCATGTCACGAGCGCTCTCTTCGGCCTCTGCAGCCGCACTTGTAACAGAGGTCTTCGCGGTTCGACCGCTGCGGTGCACTCTCCAACCAGTGCGCACGAGCGCCTGGTAGAGTGCTGGTAGCTGCAGCAGCTACCGGCGACGGCGGGCAAACAAGCTAGGGGGAAGCGGATGGCATCAAATGCCCTCCACCCCCCCCCCCCAACTCGTCAGTGAGTCCGTTTTCAGTCAGCGACTCGGTCACAGCAGGAGCATCTCCTCTGCTCCCTGTGGCGAGGATGCAGTATGTAGGCCTCCCTATGTGCTGGTAGTCTGTTGTTCCTTGGCTGCTGTGTGCGAACCTGCACTCTTCGGAGTGCTGTGGCGCTACCGCAGATGGTACATTCCTGCGCAGGGGCTCTTCGCCTCTTGGGACATTGGAGAGGTAGCAGGCTGGCCAACCCACCACTCTCGTTGTCCTCACTGCTTACCCCTCCACTCTATTCACTGCTGCAGTCGTGTCGTGTCTGGTTGCGACCCGGTAATAGCTTAGTCGGGTCCTGCACAGAAGCTCTGTCGTGTTGTCTTCTTGCAGGCTTACAGGTGGTGTCGCTGGGGTGGGATCTGGTTTTTCCCCTTCCCGTCCTCTTCTGGTAGTATCTGTTCTGTTTCCAGCTCTTCTTGTTCAACGGTATGGCTCGACGGCCCATCCCCATCGGACCTGTCGACATCGGCTACAGGGCTCACCCTTTCAGCACCTTCATGTTGGGTGGCTCCGGACCCCCTGCGTCCTCTGCCGGTATACATTCTTGAAGTTCTGCGTCACCTCCCATCGATGGATGTTCACCAGGGGGCTCATCAGTGCTGTCGCCATCATGGGGCTTCGGGTGATCGTTGCTTCTCGCCGATGGTTTCTGCTCCTCTCGCTTTATGTACACCTCGGGAGTTCCTTCTCCCCTCACCACTGTGTCGTCGCCATCCCTCTCAGACGCGGCGACCTGCTCGTTCGTGGAACCAGTATGACGTAGACCCTGGTGAACTCAGTGTCGTTAGGAATCGACGCCCCACCTGCACTAGCTGGTCTGACCCTTCCTTCAGGTCCTGGACCACTTTCTGCTTCACTATCTCTCCTGCTGTGCTCGTCCTGAGCATGGCCATCCTGGCCGATTTGGGGTCCATCCCCGTTGTTCTCGGGAGCGCTCTCAGCTGCTTTTGCATCCCATGCTGACCATGTATATGGTCAGGCCCAAGGTCTTTACCACTTGGTGAGGTCCTGTCCAGTATATGCATAATGTAGATCCTGGCCCACCCCAATTTTTAGGGATATTTATTCTAAAATTACAACAAAAAATGCAGTACACTAAATAGGGCTATTTTGTCTAAAAGTACAGGAAAAAATAAAAAACTCAAAATCTGAAATTCGATGAAAAACTGTGAGAATCATGTAAAAAAAAAATGGACGTATTTGAGGGCTAAATTTAAGCTCTAAAAGCTTTTTAAAAAGGAGCTCTCAAAAATGGACAATTTTAAGCAAAAAAACATGACATTGTAGCAGTTTTTCAAAAATGTGCGCACGCAGTTTGACACAGGTAAAACAAGCAAATTGATACAAAAATCAAGCAAATTTAAGACTAAAATAAGCAAATCAGATGAAATATGAAAAAAAGATAATTGATAGAATTGAAATATTAAATTCAGTATCATGTACACATTTTCCATTTTTCATTTCTTTTAAACCTCTCGCCCCTCATTCGCCATTTTTAAGCTATTTTCATTCATTATCTTTTTGCATAACGATGTGGTAAAATGATTTTATAATTACCATATAGAATTAATTAATATTTTTGCCAAACTTAGATACATAAATTTGAAATTCTGTAGCTTCATGCCACTTGTCAATTTTGAGGTCATATAGTTTAGTCAATTTATATGAATTGTTCAACTTGTTGAGCAGAGCCTCATTTTGGTTTATGTTATTTAAAAGTAACCAAATTTAAAAAACTGCAAAAATTTTGAAATTAAAAATAGTGAAAGTTTTGTATTATTTTAATATTTTTAATTTTACTTTTAATATTTTCTTAATTCAATTTTTTTCTTTTTAAATAAACAAAAATGGAATCGCAACACAACATGGATAATAATAAAATTTGTAAACAGTGTAATTAATTATTTAATAAAGAAAAATTTTACCTCAATCAAAACACAGAAAATGTAATCATAATAAGAAGACAAATAATTAATAAATATGGATTTTGATATTAATATTAACTAAAACACTTGTGTTATTTTGAAGAAAAAAAATGATGGTATAAAATAGCCCATAAAAATTAAAATACAATTAAATGTGTTTTCCTTATAAATAAAACTATAAAAATAGAGGCTTGTATAACAACTGTGTTGAATGATGAGGAGGTGAGGATGTTGAGATGTATTGCTAAATATTTTAAAATGAAATATATAACTAGACTAAGGAAAAACGATCTAATTAGAACTCTTATACCATTTTTTATTACTCTGGTTATAGACAAGCAGAGAAAAAGAAAGCAGTTAAAAAGAATAACTAATAATTTTACAAATTTGCCCTTAGTTGCCATTGATATCGATGAAGATAAAAAAAGAATTAAATGAAATATTTCCATTCTATAGTAATTATATTGCTAACAAAAAAATAAAAGAAGCAACAAAAATTACTTAGTAAATAAAGCTTTTAAAAGTAGGATATCAACATATAACATTGAAAATACTTTCAATTTAGTACACCCCATTCATTTTTTGACTTCAGCAAAAAATAAGATATTTGAGATAATACACAATCATCATAAAATATTTAGAGGTGCGAAAAGCAGTACTAAATTATATGCAAATTTTAATAAACAAGAAAATAATCAAGTACTATTGTTCACTTTTCAACCATGCAATTATACAGTATTGAATGCTGTAGATATTTAAAAAAAATATAAATGCATAATACAAGAAATACTTACACAATAATCTGAATTTCAAAAAAGAGATTTTGGATGGGTTTTAGATAAAATAATTGGAATACAATTAGCAATATTTTAATATAATCCATTAAGAGGATCATCATATATATTGATCTGCCAGAAGTGATTAAAAATAAAAAAAGCATGCATAAATGTAAAGAATAATTTTCAAAAATGCTTTCTTTGGATGATAAAATCTGCATTATTTCCAGCAGACAACCATTCAGATGGAGTAAACCAATATAAAAATGTGGGGCTTAATATTGATGAAGTAATACATAAATACTAATATCCTATTAAAATTGATTGTATACCAAAACTAGAAAATCAAGTTGATATATCTATAAATATATACTCTATTGAAGACGAAAAATATATGGTATAGCCACTAAAACTCACAAAAAACAAAAAGGAAAAACATATAAACTTACTTCATTTAAAAAGTGATACAAACTCGCATTATTGTTGGATAAAAGATTTATCGAAACTGGTTTCTGCACAAAAAAAAAATCAACAACATAAAACTTATATATGTGATATGTGTCTTCGATTCTTTCATTCTCAAAACAATTTAGATAAATATACCGAAGATTGCTCTTAAAAGGTAGCTGTAAAAATCGCTTTACCACCAAAAGGAGAGCAAATAAAATTTAAACATTATAAACATACAGTGAATGTTCCATTCACAATATATGCTGATTTTGAATAAATTCTAGAGAAAATAGCCACAACTAAACCAAATCCAAGCGAAACAAAAAAAATTTAAATTAATTCGAAAATATCCTATTTTAACATAGAATGATATTGCTAATGGTTTTTATAAAGAAACACTGAAATAGCGATATAATCTTACCAACGAAAAAATAAATAACGTTGATTTAAAATCGAATGATGAATCATACGCAATGAAATATCAATTACACAAGGTGTCTGGTTTTTGTTATAATATTGTATCTCATTATGGTGATTATAAGCCCCCAGTAGCATATCGAGGTCCAGATGCTCATAAAATATTTATATAATCAATAAAAAGAGAAGTAGAAGAAATTGGTGAAATATGTTCACATAATTGAACCAATGCATCTACTAACAAAAGAAGAAAAAATATTATATGGGAAATCAAAAAGATGCACTGTATGTGAATGTTAATATACGGAGGAAAATAAAAAAGTGCCTCGTCATTAATTTAAAAATTAAAATTACCAAATTTTTATTCAATTTATTTTCATAATTTAGCTGGATATGATGCACATTTATTTATTAAAGAGCTAGGCTATGATGACAAAAATATAAAACTAATTGCAAATAATGTAGAAAATTTTATTAGTTTTGGGAAACAAACAGAAAATTTAAAAATTTATGGCTAGTAGTTTAGATAAATTACCATCTCACTTAAGTAAAGATCGAATGAAACACACACAAAAATATTTTCCAAAAGAACATGTAGGCTTAGTTATTAAAAAATAGGTTTATCCATATTATTATATGGATAATGAAAAAAAAAAAATTGAAGAAACAGAAATCCCACTAAATATTGAATTCTACAATAAATTTAATGAGTCTGATATATCTGACGCTGTTTTTGAGCATGCAAAACATGTATGGAACCAATTTAATATTTTAAATCTTGGTGAATACCAGAATTTATTTTTTAAAAGTGGTGTATTATTATTAGCAAATATGTTTGAAAATTTTAGAAATGCATGTGTAAATGCATACGATTTAGATCCTGCATGGTATTTTAGGCACCAGATTTATTGTGGGATGCGATGTAAAAAATGACTAAAAAATGGATTTATTACACAACTATGAAATGTTTTTAATGATTGAAAAAGGAATTAGCTTTGGAATATCACAATGTTGTAAGCGATATGTTAAAGCTAATAAAAATATTTAGATGATTTTAAGGCTAATCAAGAATAAAATTATTTACCATATCTTGATGATAATAATTTATATGGTTGGGCAATGTCATAATATTTACCATATGGTGGGTTTGACTGGGTTTATTATACATTATCTGATTTAGATTACTTGAGTAAAAAAATATTAGATTTGGAAATGATTATGAGTATGGTTATTTATTAGAAGTTGATTTAGAATATCCACAAGAACTACATAATTAATATTCAGATCTACCTTTTTGTCCTACAAATAAGGTAGTGTAAGGAGTTATCTTACAGTTGGTTCTCACTTATAATTTCTCTTAGTATTCATTTGATCATAAAATGGTTCGCATGCTAAACTAAATCATTATCGAGAGTATTACTAAAATTTCCATATAAAGTATTTTGTTAAATTGTTATAAGATTACTGTTAATCTGTGCAATTTATATTACATGGAGAACAATATTTATTTTTGAAGAAGTGCAGATATCGTGAAGGTAATCAAGCAGAGTTTTTGTTTTTGCTTGGAATGTTTTGGTGTGAACATGAATTGAGCGAGCACTAAATGGAGATGGCTGTAAAAAAAGTTTGTTGGAATAAGTATGTAGTTGCAACTAGTGTCCTGCCGAACCAAATGATTTGTGGATGAAGATGATGTCCTGCAGTTTGGGAGAGCATCGTTCACTCCTGATGATGACTACATTTACGCGTTGGACCGATGTTGTAGTCCAAGTTTCATAACTCATGGTTTGGTGGACCTTTGACTTTGATTGCAACCAGATCTTCATGACTTTGTGTCTGCATTATGTCAAGTAAGTTAAATATGTACCAAATTTTCATCATGAACTTTTGTTTCAATCTTCTCCAGCCAATGATTCATCAAAGTGGCTCAGTCTCAGAGGTTCTGATCATTATTTGATGTGAAGCTGAAGTAACACAATCGAGAGTTTTCGTTGTTTTGTAAGACTGAGTTGCTGGCCGATGGCACATGTAGGAGTCAAGTTTCATGGACAATTAACAAGTTGACGTTAACAAATATACATGTGAAAAGTCGCCCATATCTCTATCCATGAACTACACTCTCATAAATAATTCTGTACGAAACTCTGCATTAGTTGCAAAAACAAATCAATCTAAATTATTAACAACTGTAAATAAAAAAGAAAAATGTGTTATTCACTATCATAATTTAAAACAATGTTAAAAAATATTTAAAATTTATAAATTGTCAGCTAAAGCAGACTCGGCGGCGTAAACGGCAGTTTTATTGATTCATGAGTTGTGTGAATTATCAAAACCTAACCACTTTACATACATTTTTTCACCTTCAGTTGTTAAAACTTTTCCGACTTAATATTCATTCGGGTACTCAGTTTTCATAATTTAATTTTCATAAAAACTACCTATTATTTCTTCTTCATGAATATATTTCAATTTGTAATTTGGTACATCATAATTTAAAACTTTAATAATAGTATATAATTCTGTCGACCAATTAGCAGCATTACATTAAAAAAAAAAAAATTCAGTTTCCTCACTCGAACAACATCTCCAACTCTATATTTTGGTTTAGTAAACACAAAATTTGTTTGCAATAATTTTTTTTATTAACATCAATTGACTTCATACCAATAGTTCTATGTTTTGAATTATTATATTCGTTCACTAATTCATCCAATATATTTATCCACTTGTAGTTCCCTTTCAAAGCAAATTTTTTTCATATTATATATTTTAAATTTCGTTTAAATCTTCAAACAACACTAGTTTTAATTCAGAAGATGAATAATGGTATAGTATTATATTCTTCCATAAGCTCATTAGATGTTTTATTATACAATTCTGAACCATTATCAGTTTGTATATTATTTGGTTTTCTTTTAATTTATATTGATTCTAAATCATTTGGTTAATTTTGGTATAGCAAATGCAAATTAAAAAAACATCAATAATTGTTATAATACATTTTTATCCATTGTTTATATGTGATATGCCTTTTTAATTACCAGTATTCATTTCTACAAGATCAATTTGCCATGAATCATCAATTCCATATGGAATAATTTTTTCTTGGAAATTTTTTCGCATGGGTTTATATAATTCAATAATTATTCTCTTGTAGTGGACAATTTTTTTTAATGTTGATTTATTATAATTACATATAGAACATTTACTTTTTTGAACTAATCACCCATTTTTATATTTTCATTTTTTTATATTATTATTTCTAGTGACATTATTACACGTCAAGCACCAAGTGTTATCCATTTAATAGCAAAAAGTTATTTAATCTTTATATCTCACGAATATTCCTAATAAAATATATGAAACTTTTGTTCTGTACATTTTCCAATTTTTAAGTTAACAAGTGTTTCACATTTATTTTAAACTGATTCGTTTAATTTTGAAATTTATAAGTTATTTTTAATAGAAATATCTTTTGTTGGCAGCATCTTTGCCATCCACAGGATCAGCAATATTATTAATTCTTCGGCTTTGAATAGAAACACAGTCTGTTATATAAACAAAAACTTTACTAATTTGATTTCATAGAGTAGAAACAATGATACTATATTTTGATTCTACATACGATTTTGAGTCAGAAACATTAGTGTTGTATTTTATTCGGCATTAGTTTTTCAAGCATAACCAGAAATAATAGTTTTATATTTTGAATCGATATAGTTTTTTAATGACTAGTCAGAAAATTGTTTAATATTTCGAATCTACACTGTTTTTAATGCATAATCAGCAACAATAGTTTTATATTTTGAATCTGCATCTTTTTTAATGTTTGTTTTGCTTTATTTATTCGTTTTATATAATCAGCAATAGTGTTATTGAATTGAAATTTCGTATCTTCTTTTAGAGCATAATTGGAAACAATAGTTTTAAATTTTGAATAGACATCTTTTTTTAATGCAAAATCTGCTATATAAATATCAAGAAATCTTTTATTGGCCACATATTTTTTAACTACGGATTCACCTATATAAAAAATTCTTCATCCAAAAAATGAAACATACAAATTTGTAAAATCGAAACAAGTGGTTAATTCACTTTTTAAAGAAGAAACACTCGAATTGCATTGTGAATCTACACATTTTCTAAAAATCTTCAGCAATATTATCAATGTTTTATTTAAAGATTTTATTAATGGTTTCCCAAATATATTTGTCATTTAATAATATACAAATTATAAGGTTGAACTTAAATTCTCTCGAAAAAGTATGCAATACAATTAAACATAGATGTCCACATATAACTGAATTAAAATCCTGAATTCGATCACCATTATAATGAACATTTCTGTTTTTGAAATAATTAATTAAATTAGTGGGAATATTCCTCCAAATGTGTCAAAATATTAAACATTATTATTTTCTTTAAAATAGCAAACCCAATGAGTGCCAGGATTTGTTGAAATATCAAAATTAACAACAGCACATTCATTTTTGTTCATTTTTGTTGGTAGTTCATCAATCATATAAACATTTCTGGAATATTTAATGTTTAGTTTTTTTTTCTTACTTATTTTTCAAAATCGACATTGGATAGTGGGTATTCTTTCAATTTTCTTTGGTATTCCTCTTTTTTTTTGTAACTATGCCACTACCAGCCTTGTTTTCCATTACTAAATGGTGTCTCTGTTGTTCTTCTAATTCTTTTTCATTTTTACTGGTTTGTTAAACAGCACTATAAATTGCAGCAGCCACTTCTAAAGTGGTGAGTACAATGGAAATAATTCCTCCATGATGTAAACCATTGCCAGTTTTATCTTTAGCCATTTTTTAAACTGTTGGTAATGGTAAAGTAAATTTGAAATTTTTGCCCTCTTACAAATTTTTTTATTTCCAATTTGATCATCTGTTAATAATTTATCCATACCCAGAGTTTTATTAATTCCTTATAAGGACTATCAAAGGTTATATTTGTTATCTTCATTTATAAGTAAAAAAATATTAATAGTTTAATAAATTTTAATGCCCCATTCTAATTTTCTTTTTTGTAAACATAGTTGAGGCAACAGCAGCAGAAGGAATTTTTTCACCAATTGTAGTATTTTTATCTAACATAATTTCTTTTGCTTCTTTTTGTAAGATTTGATCTGCTTAATGTCTAGATTCTAAATCTTTATGATCTCGATAAGCAATATCATGATATTAGCATGTTTCATCTAATTTAATTACTACTTTATCGGCTCTTTCAAGTCTTTAATTTAATTTTGTAAATGGATGAAATAATGTATCCACTAAGATATATGTTAGGTTTTATTCACGATAATAATGAAGTTTACTGGAAGGGTGGTTATAAAATAACTTTTCTCCGAAATTCGTCTGACAACAAATTGTTTATTTGTTTATGAAACTAAAAAAGGAGATGATTCGATTGATAAAACTTGTGCTGAGCCAGGTAAAATTGTTATTGAAAAATTAGATTTTATTTGGCCTAATTGTTGAAAATGAAGCTAACACATCAATTGCAAGGGAACAAGTAACAAATCGAGCAAGTTTAAAAGGCTGTAATTTCATCCATTCATCCTTCGAAAGTTGAAACTTGCCGAAGTTTTGACAGAGGGGCGGATCGAACTAATGACCATCTCTGATTGGCTGTTGGTTACGTTATTAACAGACGGATGATGGACAGATGGATGTGACGGGTCGTTGCAAATCCTGCCTAATTAAAACTATATCAGGACATAAATTATTATAAAGGAATGTATAAATTCCATGACAACATAAATAATTTTAAAACACAAATAATTTCTTCAGATGTTTGCAAACAAAATAGTTTTTGTTTGTTTTGAATAAATCTGTCGGATGGTTGTATAATGAAAAAAAATTGGAAAGTTAAAAAATGCCATGGGCTACCACGAAACACATATAATCACGAAAAAAAACATGCTAATGGATAACAAACAGTCTCAAAAAAGACATAATGCCATTAACAGCTAAACCGGCCTAGTCGAAATGGTTTCCAAAAGTTTTTTTTTTTTTTTTTTTTTTTTTTTTTTCAAAATTCATCACATTTATAACTTTATTGTGATAAATAGCCTTGTCTCTAAAACGTTGTTGGGCCGGAATAAATAATATAATGGCCAACTTACCAAAAATACATAGATGCTGTATGGGAATCGGCCCAGAAACACTTTTAAGATGCTTACAACATGTTTGCTCTCCGATATCGTGCCGACATAGTTTCGGTGATATACATCTGTTATCCATTGTCTCTTTTATAACAGGAAACATTCTGTCTCAAAAAAGATATAATGCCAATAACAGCTATCTATTATCTTATGTATTCAAAAATCTTTTCAAAAGTTTATCGGCAAGAAGATGTCATATTTATATCTTTATTGCGATAAAGAGCCTTGTCTGGAAAACATGACCGGGCCAGAATAAATAAAATAATTGTTGCATCCAGCCAGAATCTACCCGACTCTGCCTCCTCCTTGGCATCACACAGCAGCAGCTAATCGATATATACTCACAAATTAATACAAGGAATTCTCGATGTCACATTTTACCATTTTATTATTTTCATCGCAATGTTTTAGTACACCCCACAAAACATACATGCAAAACCCTCAACACCTCGCGAGGTGAACAACACTGCTACCAACATCCATCTTCCACAACTACATGTGCCACCTCAATAAAAAAAATCAGCATGCTGCAAGCATGTGACATACAACAAAAAAGACTGATCTACGAACAAATAAAGAACAAGAATAATAGAAGGTCCCATTTCTAACATCCTCCCGCCTTTTGATTGCAAGACTCTCAATCAAAACACATAGGTAACAAATTTATGTCTCTAAAAGACATGTGGAATTCAATTAGCTAGAACACCGGAATGTCTTCAATCAGACAAAAACATTGAGGGTAGTCTCACCAATCTGCCCCTCCTACTAACCACCACCTTCGGTCTTACAGGAGCAGGCACAGCTACAGTGTCTTCACGTGGCTCAGATGCCTCTAGTGGACGAGAAATCTCCAAGGGATGAAGTCGCTGCACAGGTCTCACCATCTCGCCCAATGTGGTTTTCACACATGCAACCCTCATCTTACCATCTTTTCCAGTAAATTTTTTATTCCCCTACGCCATGGGCCAGTCCATTCTTCTCCTACCATCACTGCTAACAATAACAATGTCGCCTTCCTTGACATTTCTGCAACAACCTCGCACCCCAGGGCATTGCACAAGTTGACTCAGATACTCCGATCTGAATCTTTCCCTTAGAATGTTACAGAGACGTTGTATGTAATACTACCTCTTGGATAAGTCAAGTTAATGTAAACGATCTAGATCCGCAGCTCCCACCGTTTGCAAGTCCTGTATGAGCATCTCTGGTGTTAGCGGTATAAGAATTTTTGGGTCATCTGACACATATGTTAGAGGCCTAGAGTTTATAGCTGCCTCAACATCACATAACACACTCAAGACTTCTTCATGGCTCAATGATGCTTTACCTAATGTGCATCGTAATAATTTCTTTACTATTTGCACCAGGCATTCTCACCAACTACCCCACCAGGCAGCTGTTGGTGGATAAAATCTCTATTGAATCTGAAACATAGTAGCTTCCCTTTCAATGACTTCCCAGTCGAGAGCATTGAATAAATTAACTGCCCTGTAACATTTGTTCCATTATCACGGTACACAATCCTTGGTCTACCACGACGAGAAATGAATCTGCGAAGACACAAAATAAGACAGTTTGTACTGAGAGACGTAACTAATTACAGGTGAACTACCCTATAAACTTCACATGTAAAACGAACAATCCATGCTTGTATCCATCACAGAGAATCAGTGGTCCTGCTAGGTCTGCACCAATGACTTCAAAGGCTGATGCATCCTGCACACTATCCACTGGCATGAGCACAGGGGCAGATGGAATACCTCTTCATTGGTATCTTATGCATTTCACACACTTTGAGAGAACATTACGAATGGCCTGCATCCCTCTCAGGATCCAAAATCTTTCACACAGTTTTGACAAAAGGACATGAACTCCTGCATGTGCCATTTTTTTAGTGTTCTTCAAGAATCAGAAGTCTTGTTAACTTGTGGTCACTTGGCAGGATCATTGGATACCGGAAATCCTCTTCGTCCTCTTGTAAGGTCATTTTTATTCTAACACTCAAAATGTGTTCACTATCTTCGAAAACGCACAGTGTCTTTAGGTTAGTTGATTTGTTCTGTCTTAGTACTTCACTTTGTGCAACTCTCACAAGAGTCTTTTCTACAACTGATACAGCAGACAAAGCTCTCATCTGCTGTTCTTTGGGTTTGAAATGGGTATTTATCTTGAACTTTAAAATCCATGCTACTAACTTTACTATCCTTCTGTAACTAGAAAAGTAGGTCAGGTACCATGCTTCCTCTACTGCCGCAACAATACATTAAAGATTCCGATAATTCTGTTCACCACACACATATTCAGCGTTTGGGATACACTCAGACTTCTGCCAAATTTCTTCTGTAAGCTTCAACCTATCAGGTCCCTCCCACCATCTTTACTCCAAAAGTGTGCCGATGATACATCCACAAGAGGGAAGATCGACTGGGTTGAGACATCCTGAAATATGACATCAATCCTATACTTTGGTTATTGTTAGTATCTCTCTATCCCTATTGTTGAAAAATGTTCCCCTTGACCACCACTACAATCCAGTAGAGCACAGTTGGTGAATTTGCCCAAAAGAACAGAGGAACATCATTAAAATCCATACATTTATTTATGGACAGGACAAGTCGTGCACCAATACAACAGGCTAACAATTCCAAACGAGGAACAGTGACTTTAGTTGCAGCAGCTGAATATAGGAGAGTCCTTTCATATCTTCACTGTTCATGTACACCACAGTCGCAAATGGTGCTTGACTAGCATCACAAAAGCATGCAGGTTGTGTTTCACTGCTATGCTTGGCAGTGAAACATGTCTAGGGATTTTCACATTGGATAGTTTTGGAAAGTCTTTCACCCACTTTAGAAACTTTATTTTCAGGTCTTCGAGTACTTCCACCGTCCCAGTCTATCTTGCTTTTCCTACTCTCTTGCAACCAAACTTTAGGAGGTAAAGTAACTGGGCAGGAGAAACCTACGGAATCAAATACTTCAAGTGTCATTGCAGAATAGTTCTTCTAGTTACAAGGCCCTCAGGCAGACATATATCACTCACACCACAATAAAGTAAATCCTTCTGTCTGTCCCATAATTCGCCAAGCACCATAGATGGCTCACTGCTCAACTTCTCTGGCCATAGCACTGTATGTTTCCATCATCTCAAGTCAAACATGGCAGGTGCCATTAACTGGGAACTTTCCACAACAAAATTATTCAATTCCTCTTCACTGTCCACTGATGTCACACAATTGTCTACATAAAAGTATTTTTTGAGTTTCTCTTATGCATGCCCCAGTTCAGGTAAGTACTTGTCCAAGTGATTGTTGATCACTGCTCCCAGAATAAAAGACTACAGTTCACTCCGAACACCACACGACAATGACGAAAAACTTTTATTTCCCTGATATCATCATCTGCTCACCATAAAAACCTCAGGCAGTCATGGTCACTCTTACACGCAGAAACTTGTAAGAAAGCCTTCTTAATATCAGCTGTCACGCCTATCTTCTTCTGTCGGAATCTCATTAACACAGAGAGAATTAATTCCAACAAATTTGGACCCTTTGCCAAACAATCATTGAGCGAGAGTGACCCTTTTATTTTATACGAGGCATCAAAAACAGGTCTGACCTTTGTAGCAGAACTGTTCTTGAAAACTTCCCTATTAGGCAAATATTTACCAGAATAGCCAACTTCACCCTCTGGAACCTCCTCTATGAAACCTTCCTCTATCCAGGTTTTGAGAACTTCATTATACCCACGAAACCTAACTTCTGATTGGAGTTTTGAGGCTGTGGACATTAGCCTTTTCTCTGCAACATCTTGTTCTCACTAAGATCCTCATGATTTTCTAACCATGGGAGAACAACTTCATATCTGCCATCACTATTTACAGTCACAGTTTCCTTGAAGTGGTCCAACACAGCAATGTCCATTTCTTCCTTTGTTCTCGTCTCGCATGGGACTTTGATACCTATAACATGCAACCTCCACAGATCAGGTAAACACACCCTGTTGACGAGAAGAGATGTCACCGCAGTAGCACAACTGACACTATTTTCCTGACCACACACTCTTCCCATTCACCCATCCAAGAAATGTCTCCATCGTTGTAAGTCCGCCTTGCAATTGATGGATTTTCCCAGTAAACAATTATCTTGCATTGTCTGCACCGATCAGTAATTCAATAACAGGCTGTCCTTCGCCAAAATTACTTAGCCATACTCCCATATTCTTCATTTCTGTCACTTCAGGTTCACCCTTAATTCAGGGAATTGATCCGCAAATTTTGGGCTGCTCGAGCATAGTAATGTTGAGTGACTTGCCACCTTTCAAGCTGACAAGTGTTGCATTGTAGCGTTGATGCTCTTCTCTTTTTGACATAGCGCCCACAAACAGCACTTGCACCAAAGTTTCAGAACCAATAGGCTCACACCGTATCACCTCTGCCGTTCTCTCCAGAATATATGAGTGCTGAGAACCACTGTCAATCAGAATTCTCACCACCCTGCTCTGCCCATTTTCTTCAAGTTTCACAAGTAAAATCTACAACAAAGCTGCACTGATTAGACAAAGCACTAGTGTCCTCATATTTTGTTTTTTCAATTTACACAAAACATGCTTTGCATTTCATCAATGCGTCCATTTTATTGTTAAGGGGCATTTTTGTGCTAGGAAACACTGCTTGCTCTCGAGACATCTCACAGAATATACAAATTTCAAATTTTTTGTTGTATTTCTCTCCGGAAAACAAATTGTTTGCGGTAGAGACACGATGTTCTGGAGGTTTTTTTCTGCTGTATATTGTTTTCTTGGTCTTCTGAAATTCTGAAACTAGCTTTTGCCAGAGAAATCCTCTCTTCGCCTTCCACTGTTGCAATTTCCCACTATAGGTGTTATCACCACTCACATTATTGTGATCAACATATGTTCTACTTGTAGTGCACTTTATCCAAGCCTTCAGGATCTCTTCTGAAATACATAACTCTACAAGAGGGAACAACATGGCGGCATACTTGTCCTGAGTCATGCCTATTGATTCTAGGGCTGTTGAATGGTATTCAAGTCAGTCATACAACTGAGACATGCCCATTTTACCTTTACTGCAGGTTACATTTTTTTATTACAAGACCTAAAAGTTCTCTCACATAGAACTCTATATGTAACTTTTCTCTCCCAAACCTCGCACTCAGGCTGTCAACTGCTTTAGTATAATTCTCAGCTGTTGGTGGGAAACTGTTCACGATTTCGCACGCTCTCATACCTGCAGTTTTTGCTTGAATTAAGTGCTGGAATTTGTCCTCAGGTTCTAAATCTTCATCCTCGTGTATTCTCTTGAATTGACTCCAAAAGCTCAGACATTCTTTCACTTCTCCACCGAACATCTTCAATTCTATTTTTGGTAACTTCAACTTCTTCCTGCACGGAGTTGGCGTCGAACATGTACAACCAACCTCAATTTCGCCAGAAATACTTTTCACATTTTCGTTTAAGAATGCTTCCACTTTTACTTTGGCTTTATAAATCTTGCCTTTGTAATCTTCAGTGGCGGAATACTCTGCTTGGAAAAGCTTCGTCCAGTGAGCACATCTCTTCTGACAGTCCTTATAGTTTGCCAAACAAAAAAATTATTACTTTTTTCGTCATTATCTCGTTCACGTACCTGCTGACATATGGCTTTGTATGTTTTCGTGAAAGATTTCCTGACAGGCTTTCGTCGCTTTACGAAACCTTCCATGTTTGCTTACGATGTACGTGGCACTTTCACTTTTATCGACGATAAATATCACGAATCACGTCGGGGTCACCATAATGTTGGATCCAGCCAGAATCTCCTCGACTCTGCCTCTTCCCTGGTATCACACAGCAGCAGCTAACAGAGATATACTAACAAATTAATACAAGATTCTCGATGACACATCTTACCATTTTATTATTTTTATCACAATGCTTTTACTACACCCCCCAAAACATACATACAAAACCCTCAACACTTCGCGAGGTGAACAACACTGCTACCTTCCACAACTACATGTGCCCATCTCAAACAAAAAACATCAGCCTGCTGCAAGCATGTTACATACAACAAAAAAACATTGAACAACCAACAAATAAAGAACAAGAATAATAGAAGGTCCCATTTCCAACAATAATGGACAGCTTACCGAAAATACAAAGATGCTGTATGGGAATCAACCCAGAATCATTTTTAAGATGCTTGCGACATGTTTGCTCTGCGATAACATGCCAACATATTTTCGGTGATATCCATCTGTTATCCTAACAAATACAGTGGGCTATTGTCATTTTTCTAACGGCACACATTCAGTCTCAAAAAAGACATCATGCCATTAACAGCTAACTAACATCTTGCCTATTCGAAACACTTTCAAAAAGACATAATATTTATATATTTATTGTGATAAAGAGTCTTGTCTCGAAAACGTTACCGGGCAGGAATAAATAAGATAATGGCCAGCTTACTTAAAAGACAAAGATGCTGCATGTGAATCGGCCCAGAAACATTATTAAGATGTTTGTAACATGTTTGCTCTACGATAGCATGGCGACATATCTTTTCGGTGATATCCATGTGTTATCCTAAAAAATACAGTGGGCCATTGTCTTTTTTCTAACGTCTGGCAATCTGTCTCAAAAAAGACATCATGCCATTGTGAGATGGCTATCTTCTGGCATTGAAACAACAGTTGCCGACAGTACAGGTATTGGACCGACAATTTGCCTGCACTTTGCCGACAAGTTGTGTTTGTTGATTTGTTCATGGGACAATTCATGGGACTTGTGCGGAGAGACCTGTACACGAAATGGGACTTGAAAACACATCTACATTTGCAGGGTGAACCAAGCAACCGGCAAGACATCTGCTTCTGTACAGGTTTCGCCGTTAAATGGATGGGGCCACATCCGGTAATCCGAGCCAAAGGTGATTCATGATACGAAGTCGACTGACCAATCATTGCACCAAAACATTTCATTACGACACCTTGCGTCTCGTGAGGGATGATGTCACGACGCCTGAAGTCCAACAGCCTGCATCAGAAAATCACGTGGGAAACATGACCTTGCCATCGCCACTCACTGATATGGAATATTGAGCAAATTATGACATTGCCACACCAAGTACGCCCAATGCTACGACGCTCAACACTTTTGCGTCCACAAGAGCTCCAGCGGAAGACACACTCACGTCTGGCTCTAGTCAAGAGCATGTTGTCATCCAGAAGCTGGAGTACATTGACACCTTAGACAGCGAGGCAGGGGGGGCCACCTGAGTATGGCCAGGATCACAAGGTGAGGGTCTCCCCTGATAGCATCTCGATGTCATTGGGATGCCGATATCCTGTGATAGAAGAGAGTAGTAGCGACGAGTCAATAGCGGAGGAACTTTCCTCACCACCCCGTTGCTCGACACATGCACATTGTGCCCGGCACGCAACGTGTGTGACCTGTGGGCATTCGCTGGCAACCACCACAGACAGCACAGCGCTATCACCTGCTCCAAGACGGCGACCATGTCCAGTTCCAGCGGAACAACAACCTACGACCTCGTGGGAACTTGAAGCCACCGATGTGGTGCTGTTGAAGCTGTAGCAGTGGGAAAGTGAACGGCCCCCTAAGAGGGGGGCATTTGACATGAACCAGTCAGCGACAGACCGTTCGCCCTGCCGAAAGCACAACTGCCAAGATGTTGCATGACTTGTGAGATACCAGTGAATCAGCCTGTGTCCCATGCACCTGTGTAAAGTTTCGCAGTGCAGTGGAGTGTAATATTTGAAGTGTAATATTATTGTATTTATTTTTGAAATGGCCTTATCAAATTTAATGTTTTTCAGTGTGTAACAGTGCATCTGTTACATGTGCACCATAGTGCCATTGTGATTACGTGTGTTTGTTTATATTTTGATAGTGCAGTGTTGCTATGTAATGTTAGTATTTTTATGTCATTTTATTAAAGAGCTCCAATGGGTTAAATGTTAAGGTGAGTGATGTGTACACAAATTGTGTACACAAGAATTAGAAATTAGAGGGTAATAGTGCTTTATTGTGTTGTGATAACAATTACATGTTTGTAAACAAACATTTTCTTCATGCACTAGCGTGTGCCGTACCCCACCAGGGTGCCTGGATTTAATATTCCCACACGGGAAATATTCAGTAAGGGTTTTTGAAATTTTGAATTGTACTTTGTTTGTTTATTTTTAAGAGGGTTTTATCTGTGGCAACATTACCTAACTGCTGGCCAATCGAACCAAATGTCAGAGGCCATGGCCGATAGCACATCCAAGAACTTTGTCCTTAATCTTAAAGAAGCATGGCAAAACAATATATACTTTCTTTTATAGTATTTTGTTAAATATAATATTCATTAACATACAGATAAAAACATATGATAGTCACACAAATGAATGTGGCGAGAAGAATATGGCAGGAGAGACACACACTGTGTGAAGTACATGTATTTGTAGGTTAACGGCCAAGTGTAAGGCTAGGTAGTTTGACAACAAAACAGTGCTTAATGCAATACTTCAATTTCTCTCTGAATATTTTTATAGTATAGTTTCCAGTGTTTTACATGATATCTGACCATTCTTGTATCATTGCCACCCAAATTCACACTTCATTGTAATATTTGTTCCTGAATAACAAGACTTGTGACATCACGCGGGAGGCTCGCTCCAAGGCAGCCAGCTACTGCGCTAACATTAAGTAGTAGTGTCATTGTAGCCAGTGAGGTAGGTCGTGCATGTTCACCCGTTCGTGGGGCTTCAACTTTTGCACTAATCATGAAGCTTCAGTGTTTTAAATTTTAGATTACCATAACCTTTTCCTCTTTCTTTCGCCCCGGAGCAAGTGCCGCCCCACAGTTTGGACCGTTTTGTTCACGGCCGAGCCGTAATATTTCAATGTAACTTTATGTAGCCTTGGAGCCATTTTTATCTGTATAAGAGCTCTCCGAACTAGAGTGGAGAAGAGATTGAAACTGCCTCAAACGAGGGTAAATAAATGCATCAGTATGTTAATTGAGTCTGTGTGTGATTTATTTATCAGTTGGTCTGACCACATAACATACATAATTATTCTACTTAAAAATTTACAACGAATATTTTATGGTGTTGGGTGACCGAAATAAACCACTACATGTGTAGTGGCATTTTAGGGGAGGCCTACAGACCCTACTAGTCAAGGCATAACGAATATAGTACATCAGAACTTCATCTCAGCAAAGCAGGAATTGTACTGCAGGAAATTTACATCAGGACTCCAGGGAGGCCATATTGTCAATCGGCCTTCGTGACCCCCTGTTCTTCTTGTGCTCTGACATGGTGCCCAAACCCGTTAAAATTAACCCAAAAATCCTATCCAAGTAACCTAACCTCCAAGCCCCTTGTGTTCCAAAAACTCCTCCAGTTCAATTTGCATACACATTTTGATAATAGTAGCATGAGTATATACCACAAATGTCACCAATTGAATGCTTTGTTTCATATTGCAGCAATATAGAAGACTGCTGCGAAAGATGGGTCCATAGAATATATTATTTAAATTATTTATTCAGTTCTCCTTGGAATGACATGACTGCAGAAGCTATGTGGTGGGTGGTATAAATAAATAAATAAACAAAATTAAAATAGCATTTCATTGTTGTCTAATGTGCAAAATTGATTGCATTCCCTGTAAAGATTCTGATAGATGACAGCCTGATAGCGCTGCAATCACCAAATAATTTTGAACTGAAAACATTTTGTAAAGAAGTGTTAAACTACTGAGTAATTTTTATTCACATCTCTATCATGTTCAATGTAAGAAAGTGTAATTTTATGAGTGCTGAAAGTAGAACACTATTGTATACCTATATGATTTGTTTTAATACTGCATCTTATGCAAGTATTCCAGTTTGATATTGGGGCTAAATATTGTCAAGTATTAATTATTTTTTTACCTTTATGCAAATGATAGGCATTGAGCTGTTCTGTTTTCTTACAGTTAAATTACAGCTCTTTCATATGTGAGAAGTTCTTGCTTTTTCTTCTCGGATGAATTGAAGGCATACTGTGTAATTTACTTGCTGTTAAATAAATCACTGTTATTCTTCTCAATGTTTTGTGTTGTTACAGCAATTAAATAATGGTTCATAATTTTGAAGAACCTGGTGCATATCATGGTGCATACAACAGGAGTTGCTTGTTGCTGGTAGAAAGCTTGTTACACAAAGGAAGGAGGCATTGTTTTTATGATGTAACCCAGAAACAACTAGCTGAGTTGTTCCATCTACAGCAATTGTTAATGTTTTCATCTCTGAATGAAATCAAATTTTTAAGTCAATAGTCACATACTTTTATTTGTAGTGAAAACCTTGTATCACCTTTCCACAACGTGTGTAGTTTCCTGTGTCGTCAAAGAACAGAGTATTGTCTAATGTTGCCCGACATGCCTTCGACCAACAATAGGCAAAGTTAGCTACAAAAATGTTGTCGTGCCATAATGTCAATTTGAATATCTGCAAGGGCATGATATTGGAGGCTGTGTTAATAAACAATTTGTCATATTCCATTAGCATCCTACTCCCAAATCTGTTAAGTAGAGTGAAAGTATGGCACATAACTTCCTTGTTTAAAGCAACATTTCAGCCAGTTATGTAGGACTGAACATGGGATTATTTTCTGTATTATAGTAAAACTTTTACTTGAACTAAAATGTAAACAAAGCCTGTAGGAATTGTGAAGTAATTTTAAACAAATATTCTGATAATAGCTTTAGCAATAGAATGAATGATTACAAATATTCTGAGTTTCAGCTTAAACATCAGTTGTAACACATTTTATCCATTTCAAATTCCTTTGTCTCCCACTCAAAAACTTTATTGTATCCCTCAAGTGCCCAGCTATAATTGTATGGCATCTGCTTTGTCTTGTAAGTGATCTCAGAGAAGTGGTGTTTTTTTTAAATTCAAAATTCTACGATCTGGATATTTACACTCAGTTCCTGTCATTCAAGTCCAAGTATAACATAAACTTCAATTGTGATTTTTCCGTTACTTTACACTCTGTGATTGGTTCAATATTACTTCTCAGCTGGTGTACTGGCCTAGCCCTCAAGTTACTGCTGATGAGAAGGAAAAAAATATGTAGCAGTGTCGACACAGTTATACACAAAGTATTTTTTTTAACCATTATTTAGCACCCGTTCTTATGATATACATTTATTACTTATGTGATAGCTCATGATGTCTGGACCATTGGGGGGGATCGTAAGGGTCTATGGATTGGAACGTATATGTCAATATTGCTTGGGTAGCTGCCAGTTCACAGTGCGGTGAACACAAGGCAGTACGGTGTCGTATGGTCGACAGCTGGCATGGCTTACCCCCAATGTTCTGCAGTCTGCGGCGACTGACTTCGAGTGATGGTGAAGGTCTATTAGAGTTAAATTTCATTATGCCTAGACTAGTATGGGCTGTAGACCTTCCCTAGAATGCCATTCACTCCCGAGGGATTGTTTTGGCCATCCCACGCCTTCGTTACATTTGCATTAAAAAAATTCCTTGTTTATGCGGGATGAGATGTGTCCTGTGAAATAAAAGTCGGAGAATCTCGTTCATTCACACAATTATTTACTACCCTCAAATGAGGCACAAAAAAGTACAATTCCTCTGTTATCAAACTTCCAACATATTCAAAATTAACATTTTTGCACGTAACCGAGCTCTGGACATCAAATCTAAAGAGAAGACCCTACCCCAACTCAATTTATAACACATGAGATATTGCTTTGATTTGTTTATTGAGTAGATCTGTGTTGCAATTTTTTTATTCAGAGCAAAATTTACAATTTGTGTTTATATCTTGTAAAATTCAAAAGTTTAAAATATACATTTTGATGCCCACGTGGCATTTCTATAAACTTCAAATCACCTCAATTACAATTATCATAGATGGCGAGCAAAACATTATAATTATTAAAAACAGTGGTTTCCCATATCGCACCCATAAAAACTTTGGCCACATACAAAAGAAATTAAGGCCAATTATTTATGATATAATTTATGGCCATATTCACAACCGATGGCCACCTAAATTTATGAAAAGAGAATATGTTAATGGATGTTCTATAATTCCAAAGAGAATTAATACATTACTTACAACAATTATGGTCATCCAACAAAGGCCAATTATAACTTTACTGTATATGGCCAGTCATTAAACTGCAAAGGCTAATTAAGAAATATTTGAATATTTTATAACTTTAATATATCTGACCATTCCTAAATTATATAACACAATTATGAAATATTGGAACATATTATAACTTTAATATATCTGGCCATTCATTAAACTATAATAGCCAATTAAGAAATATTTGAACGTCCGGCGAGCCCGGCACCAAATTCAAACATGAAACAACATAACTGCACATCTTACATGATTAAATAAAGTAACACTGTACATAAATATGACTAATGATTTTAAAAAATGTTGGTGACATAACCATGAATGCCGGAGCCCTAGATATGGCTCCGAATGTGACATTACGAGTATGTAAACACACTCGAAGGGTGATATTAGATGAAATGATACCTTATGTGGCTGATTATCGTTGAATGAAGACATGTATGCTCTTATAATTAATAGATATATATTGGCATGTGTCCTTATGGCGAAAAA
This sequence comes from Dryococelus australis, assembly GCA_029891345.1. Lineage (NCBI taxonomy): Eukaryota > Metazoa > Arthropoda > Insecta > Phasmatodea > Phasmatidae > Dryococelus > Dryococelus australis. Next base: position 300,941,035 of record CM056994.1, on the reverse strand, counting down.
TGAGGATGAGCATATGCATTTCATTTCCTATGACGACACGCACATTTTGCTGAAAAGGGGCAGGGCTATGCCCCGTCCGCTGTGAGATTTGTGCAACTTTCTATGGTAAATAGGGCGGCTTCCCAAGTTGCAATAGGCGCTGAAACTCACTCTAATTACTCTAATTAAATGATGCTGCTAGGGAGCCGATCGCCACTTTGCACTTTTGCTGGGAATATTATTCCCCATCTTTTGACACCTCTTGGAGCAATGTCGCACTCCGGATTCGGCCACGAGTCCCATCGACATCGCGCACAATGAAAGGCCTTGGGATAAAGTGGTGCCACTTACCCCAGTGTTCCCTCCTATGGCTGTTGCATCTAATGGTCGTGACTTAACGGGAAACACCCATTTGGATAGCATATCAATATGTTAACTCTCGTAATATATTTAATATATGGTGGCCCATGGCCCACAGGTTGTAGAACAGCAATAAAAGTGTAAATACGTCGTTCTTGTCGACCTGCACTGATCGGAACCATGACCTAATGGCGATTGGTCGAGTGTTGCTGTGTGGTTGATGCGTCGGCGATGGTACAAACGGGCACAAGAGATACTCGGACGCATGGAACACGCCATGTGTATTTATCATGCACCACCCTCGTGTTTATTATTCATTATCAGTTTGTTGGCAATATTTGTATAAATTTGGCATGCGATAGTAGAGTTTTATTCCTGCAGCTCAGGAACATGTCTGCTCGTAACCTGGCAGACTCTGCGCACACACATTCTCGGTGTATCCAACTCACCTTGTAGCACACCACGACAAACAACATTTTGCAATGTAGAAATTCTTAAAACTTCCATAGGTATTTCCGGATTTAATTGACTGAGGTTAGGAGAGGATTCATATCAAAACTCATGTATAAATAAGCAAGCTGTGAGAACTGAACACCCTGACAACCAACATAAAACTCCTATGCCTCATCCAACTTCTGGATGGGTGTCCTGTTCTATGTCTTGATGCGTGGAAAGATGGTGGCAGATAGAATGAGATACCCACCGAAATGGACCAGCCTAATCTATGCTATTCTCTCCAGCCAATAGGGAAGCAGGGTTTAAACCTGCTAGCCAATCGGAAGGCTCGCTATGTAAAACTAGCTGACTCGCTCCAAAATGGCCTGAATCCCTAAGCCATAGAGTTAAAGTTCTCGTATAAATGTAATAAAAATACAAAGATATTCCCTTAAGCATTAACAATCAGTCGAGACCATGAAAATGAAATTCAAACAAATTATTATTTAAAAACATAAACAAAAATAAAAACCAGCTAACTAAATGCTTTTAAACAGAAATATTGCGATTCGTACATCCATCTAATTATCCAAAATCCTAGCAATGTGATATGTATATATATATATATATATATATATATATATATATATATATATATATATATATATATATATGAGAACATACAGAAAATAACAAGTGTTAAATATAAGCAATGTTAAACGTGTGGAAAATACATAAATTATGTTAACATGGTGCAGAAATAGTGAAAAATATGGACGTTATATAACAGGACTACCTGTCTTTTTGATTGTTACTACAGGAGACAAAATAGACACATTCTAAAAAAAAAAATGTAAATGTTCATATTTTTTAATGCTACCAGTACTACTACCATGTAGGATACAGTACCAAACATTACACTTGATAAAGAAAAAATAAACACATGAAGAATCAACAATAACCACACCACTAAGAAAATTACAGCCTGAAATCATAGACGTTTCAGGATACTTCCATCACCATACGCTACATCTTCTCCAACCAATGTAGCAAAAACAACACAGCAAAACAACGGACGACAGAAAAATACACTATCAACAACATTCTTAGGGCTACTATTTACAACACAACAACCGTAACTTTCAAGGCTACCAGTGGCTTAACCAAAAGCAGGATGAGAAATAATACTGACTCAAGACTACATTGAATTACTCAGAAGACTCCCGCACCAATTGGATTAATATTCAACAATCATACTGCCAGATGAACCACAGTATGTGCTATTCAGTAATAAAGTGATGACTTGTTTTAAATAAAAGAGCATCATCACTTTGCGTCTGATTAGGGTTGGTCTCTTTCTATGCTTACTGTTTCAGTTCTGCAGACTCTTTGCAGATGACATGGCATTGGTGAGTACAATATCGGCCTTGGCAATGATGCGGCAGGTAGCTTTGACAAGTGTGCTAGCTAGTCAGCTCGCAATGTTACCTGGTTAGGTTCCATGGTACTATGCAAACTGTATGACTTGAGTGTCGAGTAATTTACTTCGCTTCAGACGTGATAGCAACTTTGTATGGTGCTAACAATGTTTACATAATCTAGCTTAGTCTTCCTCAGCGCTACGGAGCACGGGCTTCAAAATAAAATATTGGGAGGTAATTTAATTAATGACATGGCTCAAACGAGGGCAACTACTCAGATGGGTGTTCACAATTCTCGTGACTCACGTACAAAAAAATCCTCAGAGCAAGTATTCACTTATTATCAACATTATGTCCTCTCGTTAACTTGCGTACAGCTGCGGTAACTTTGCTTCGCCTCTTACTGTCAAACATTCTAGGCGCATGCAGCACTCTCCTATTCATGTGTGCGGGACACTCTCAAGTTCCTGGGAATACCAGTTCATAGTAATTGCGGAATGCCACGTGTTTCAGTTCAAAAGGTTCAGAATGTAATGGCAAAATTTTCCATTAAATGGTCGTAAAGTTTACTCAGTCCAACTTGTGTTAGGATCAACTGTCCTGGCTGAAGCCTATTAACTCGGGACTTCCTAGCGTATCTGGCACGTTTCTCTGCTGCTAAATGTAGTGTCTGTCTTACCAATTATTTAATTTACTGTCTTAAATTCTCCATCTGTTGTTCATTGCCTTCTGATATTCTCGGAGGTTGTGGTAGGTCAGAAGGGTCGTAGATCGCCGATCGCTGGCCAGTCAGGGTTTCCCAAGGGGTGGACTTTGTACTTTCAAGGATTGTGTTGATAAACAAAAACTTTATAAGCAGAAGCTTATCCCTCCACCTTTGTTGCACTGTGTGACGGAATATTCGCAATGTATTTCCATGGCCTTTCATTCTCCTTTCAACGGGATGTCCATGAGGGTGATGTGTAGCTGACATAGTCAGAACACTTCCTTTCTCTCTTAAGCTATTTTGCCACTAGTGTCCGGCAAACTGTGTATCTTTAGCTGACAGTATGCAAACAGGATTACCTAGTTCCTTAATAAATAATTCCAGCTTGTTTATGACCATCTTGGTATTCGCCTGTACTATTGCATAAAGCTTGGTATACTTCAAATACACATCCATTATTACAAATATACATGTAACTTCAGCATTTGATCATGGTAACAGGCCATACAGATCCACGGATATAAAATCAAGCGGATTCTTTGAAATAATGGCTTTGACTTCTCCCATCAAATTTCCTTACAGGTGTTTACATTTTTGACATAAATCGCAAGCACATACAGTATCAGTGACTGACTGTAACATTCTTTTCCAATAAAACGGTCTTTGTAAGTCTTCATACATTTTCCTAATATCAATATGGCCAATCAGCTTATGTGCACCAATAATTAATTTTTCCTGACGCTTTTCTGGCACAATCACTTTCCACTCAGCTTCGAACTCGGTCTGACACAAACTATGCTGAAAAAAACTCCATCAGCACTAGTGCAAAGAGAATTTCTAAATGGATGCTCGACTGGTACATCCTGCAGCTTATTCTATATCTATCACACAGCTTATCAGCTGTTTGGTCCGCTAAAATATTAGCAAAAATTTCATGTGACAAACACGTCAATTCTGATTGTTTTAAAGTTAGTGCATCATGAAATTCGTTAGGCTTCTTGCTTGCTGTTCCTGGTATTTCATTGGGTAAGCGACTAAGGTAGTCAGCTGTGATGTTGTCGCTCTCTTTAATATGCTGAAAACCGAGGTCAAATACTTGTAGTACTAGAAGAGACCATCTTGTTAGGTGTCTACTGAAAATACGTCCGGTTCTTAAACTTATTAAAGCCTGGTGATCCGTCTGCAGCACAATAAGTTCGCCTAATAATAATTTCTAAAATGCAGATGCACCCATACTACTCCTAGCATTTTTCGTTCTGTAACCATGTAATTTTTTCGGCTTTATTGAATGTCCTGCTCGCCATGGCGACCGTCTTATCCACACCACCAGCGCTTAGCTGAGCGAGCTTCGCCCCTAATGTATAACTAGATGAGTCTGTGGATAAATATTACGTGGCACTTTATGCGGGGTGATGGATTACATGTTTATGCAGAAACAATTACTTGGTGGCTTCAAAAGCTTGTTGTTTTTCTGAGATCCAATTCCAGATTATACCTTCTTTAACAACTCGAATAGTGGTGAACACACTTCTACAACCCTGTTGGAATAATCACGGCAGAAGCCAGCGACACCAATAAACGCTCTTAAATGCCGGACATTTTTGGGTACTGGAAAATCATTGATAGCTGCGAGTATGCCGGGAGCAGTTCGTATCCCTTCTGGCGTTAACACATGGCCTAAGAAAGGCACCTCCTCACGACAGAAAAGAAACTTCTTAAGTTTTACTGTCATCCCTACTGTTGTTAACTGATTCAGCACGGCCTGTAAGTGCTCTAAATATTCTTCAAACATGGCCTGTAAGTGCTATAAATGTTCTTCAAACTCATGCATCTTGTAAATTGCAAAACTGCTTGGAGAGTCAGTCAAAATGGGAGTATCTCAAAGCAGAACTGCTGAATACGAAACAAGAAGGCAGTGTATTACTTAGAATCTTCTGAGAGTGGAACTGGCCAATAACCATGAGTAAAATCTATTGTGGACATGTACCGGACTTCTTGGTACAGTCTTAGTAACTCGTCAGTCGGACGCGGAATCTTTCTTGACTTGGTTGTAATATTGTTTAGCTTACGTACATCCAAACAAAGTCTGATGGATCCATCCTTTCTGACACAGGCCACAGAGTTGCAACAGGCCTTGCTTACAGCAGGTCTTATCTATTTCCATGGCAGCATCAAATTGAAATAATATTATGCTTCCTTAGCATACTTCACTGGAATAGGATATTATTTACAGTGAAAAATTTGTCCAGGTTCAACTTTAACTTCGGCCTCATACAATTTATTACGGCCGGGCTGTTCGGAGAAAATAGCCTGATTAGCCAACACCAGCAGTTCCAACACCAATTTTTCATGTCTGTTAATCCTGTCGATCCCACTTACGGCTTGGAGAATCTCTTCAGATGAAGCAATAGCATTCATAGGCATAGCTTTCTGTAACTGACATTCCGCTACTTGCAGTTGACAAACAAAATTATCCGAACATCTCCAAACAATCCAGAGTGGTTACAGCACTTGCCTATTTATATGCGGTGCGCACTAGCCAACTGCCAAAGTCTAAACTGATGCGGTATCGAGTTAAATAAAATCAATACCCAATATGACTGTTTTTGTCAAGTCTTTAATTACAAGAGCAGAAATTCTCTTGGTGATGCCCAGGCCTTCAATTGTTAACAGTACCTGCCTGCTAATTATCGGGCATTATTTAGAGGTAGCTCCAACTATGTGTAACCTAGGAACAGTCACAACTGGTATCTTGTATCCTGTAGTACAAATATAGCTGACAAAACTCTCGGCTACACAGCTTACCTCGACCCCACTGTCTAATAAACAGGGTACAACCAAACCACATACAGTCAACTTTAGTTCGGGACACATAGTTTTCTGCATAATAAATTCAGCTTGTGAAGTATCATATGGTATAAATTCTATGTCATTTTCCTCCAATAACACTGTATTTACGAAAATTTTGTTAGCATTTTTCAGTTCTATTTCTCCTTGATGCGCAATATTCACCACACAATCGAACCCCTTGATATTAAAATCATTAATGCGAGCCAGCTATCGGGACCCTATTTCCCTGACCCTCTTCAGTTTAACCTTACGTTAGTTGCGGCGCTCGCATTTTGCGGTCTCGCCCTGCCCTGTTAATAGCAGGTGGCGCCAGAACAAAAGTTGGCATCCTCGGATCCAAAGGAGCTTGTTTATCGAAATACCCTCCTGGCTGTGGTGTTAGATAATTACTCGATCGGGGTGCGTAACTTGTGCCACCTTTTTACTGAGTCTGGCCTTCTTGTGCTGCCCCCCTGGGCTGGTTCAGTTCCATGTTTACTCCAGGTGGTCTGAAAAGCTGTGAACACCTCTGTACATTATTTTGCTCGAAAATCGGCGACTGAGTTCTCCCTTGCTGCTGCGCGTCTTGTGTCGCAGGGGATTTAGAAACTCTGTTCTTGTCAGATATTTCTTCACCTGTCTGCCCCTTCCTCTCATTGCGGTCATTGCGATCTCTGCGTATTCCACACCCTCTTCTGGCAGAGTACCACTTTCTTCCTCGGAAAGTATGGTTGTCTCGCTGGTTTATTCCTTGTCCCACTCAGTTAGCCTGTTGCCTATACTGTTTATCGATTTGGTCGAAGGCTAACAGTCCATCGTGAAAGGATACCAAATAAATCTCACATCTGACTGTTCATTGCGCCTGATAACGAAATGGTAGTTGTAACAAAACCATTGCCATAAATTCTCCGTCACTGATTGGCGGACACAAATGATGTGATTTATGATATACCTCTGAGATATGCAGCTCGAGCTGCGGCCTCGGCCGGGTGTGAACCTTTCCGCATGCAACTGGGCCCTAAGGTTTCCTTGCACCTTTGCTTTCCAGAAGTTCTCTAGGAATGTTTCTCTAAATTCCGCATACGTAGTGCTGGTGCTTCTGGCCACTTCCCACCAGTAGTAGGCTGTCGATGTTAAGGCGAGATTGAGGCATCTCAGCCTATCATGGTCGCTTAGGGCAAATAAGACTGCATACTCTTCAAATTTCATGAGAAAATTAAAAGGATTTTCACCTGGCTTTCTACCGAATTTTGGCAGCTGTTCTGCCCACATCTTCGATGGATGGTGTAACAATGTACTAAAAAGTGCATTTGTCAATGATACTGCTGAACTCTGTGTGTTAATTCGCTCCTCACTTCCTGCTTCTTCTCCTTGCTTGGCGCGTAGTGAGGTCTGGCTTATAGGCTGCACCTCCCTTCCACCTAGTTTGTGTCTTCCCAGGTGCAGCTCTCTTACACCTTCTTACACTTGTGCAAGCTGATCCACTCCTTCAGCTACCTTAGCCAGCTTGTCCGTGGTCACCTTTTCAGCTAGTTCTAACTTATTTTCAACATGCGCATTGTGAGAGCCAAGCTTCTCAGCTACCAGCTGGTGTAAAGCGTTCAAGTCTGTAGCTGCAACTGGGCGATTTTCAAGGAGATGAATCCTTTGTTCCACTTTGCTAAGCTGGGCGGTACACATCTCTCTCACTCTGTTCAATTCCTCCCGTGTTTCATTAATTTCTTTATGCGCGGCGTTAACCTCCGCAGCCAACTGTTGTAAATTTGTCGCTATGTATTCTCGCAATATAACGTCTTGTGACTGCACGGTTTCCGTTAATTAAGTTTTAATTTCATTTAACTGTGCGTTGGATTCTGCTTGCATCGTTTCCAACTGTTTCAACTACATTTCTGATCTCGCCTGCATCGTTTCCAACTGTACTTTAGACTCTGCTTGCATGGCTTGAATAAGCTCAGTGATTTGTTGCAACAGAGTAGGCGCTGTAACAGTTGTTTCAGTCGTTCCCATGCGGGTCAATGCCACTGACGATATTCCTCGCTGGCGGTGTTTGTGTTTTTAACTGATGGGGAATTAGGTACAGTCTCTCTCAGGTAATATGATGTGCTTTCACTGCGGCGCAGTTGGTACGGTGTTCTTGCACTTCTGTGTGTGGACTACCTTACCTACAAAATAGCAGCTCCAGCTGTCGATAGCCGCCTCGTTGGTGCGACAAATTTTATGAAATGTAATATCATACCGAAATGTACATAACACAGCCAATGTGTAATATAGTTCTATATTACATATTTATTTTATTTTATGCAGAGAGTGTCTGAATACTTGAATACTAATATCGAGGGTGAATGACCTGCTATACTGCCATGTTGTGTGACTCGGAAAAGGGCGCCAGGTTAAAGTAAGCAAAAATGCAGTAACTGCGGTATTATATTACTGTATATCACTAAGCACTGTGACATGTAAATGAACTGTTACCTGTGTTTGACGCACGACCGATACCGGTAAAGGTTGGAACGGGATTTTTTGGAGCGGTGATGGTGAAAGAAAGGTATAAATATATCCAGGACGCCAGACTCCGTCAGGCGACGTCGACGATGATGCTCCTCTTAACCTCAGGGTTGCGGGCCGTCGAACTGGGACCAAACTCCTCGTCGTGGCTGCTGAATTGTTGTAATCTGCCTGCAGATTATTGCTCCAGATGAAGATTGTTTCCTAAACGATAGTCCATCGGCTGGCTATACACCTTTGTTGATGATGGCGGGAAATCTTCCTACTCATTGCACTCGCGTGCGTGGGCTGTCAGGGCCTCCCACATGCTCATATAGATTGGAACAAAACTGATTACACCGTGACTTGCTGCTAGCTGACTGACTCTCCTGCCCGACCCGGGGGTTGCCGCAGCTTGCCCTTGTACCGAAATGGGACTACTTTCTGAGATGACTGGCATTACTGACACTTACATTAATGAAAGAAAGTAAATAAACACATGAAAACAAATACAAATATTCCTATTACGTAACACTGGTGAAATAGGATGGACAAAACACTCTGCAGAAGATGAAAATAAATAATGACACATTACCTTGCAAACACAACAAAATAAAACGACACCTGCAAAACAAACCATAAACATTTTAATTAACAACACAATATAAACTCTTAATTAGGCCTGAAATGTTACAGTTCAATACAAAGGCCTAATTATTCTTCCGCAGCATCTCGCATAGCCATGGCATCCTCCGGCTGCACTTGCGCCGGTGTGCCCTTGCATCGGCTCTGCAGCTGGTCGCTCCGGTGACCAGGCGCATACTCCACACCACGAGAGTGGACAACCCTGCTGTGGGCGGCGCAGGCTACGGCTGGACAAACGGTCTCAGGGGGGGGGGGGGGACATGGCACACGTCATGTTCATATGCGGTTGTGTGTATGGTTCATTCTCCTCCTTCGTGTTTCGTATTCATTATCATTTTGTTGGCAATATTTGTATAAATTTGGCGTGTGATAGTAGTGGTTTATTCCTGCAGCTCAAGAACACGTCTGTTCGTAGCCTGGCAGACTCTGAACCCAGACGTTCTCTGCGTATCCAACCCACCTTGTAGCACAGCACGACAAACAACAGTTTGCCAATTTGCTGAAAATTTATTTTGCCATGCAAAGATTCTTAAAACTACCAAAGATCTTTTCGGGTTTAATTGACTGAGGTTAGAAGATAATTCATATCAAAACTCATGCAGAAATAAGCGAATTAAAAAGACGTCAGACACAACAGAAATTCCAGCTATTTTTCTTTTGATTCAGAAATATACAAATTGGTGTAAAAACTTAAATATCAATGCTGTAAAATGAGGTAACTGAACAACCCTGAATGCAATAGCAATATGAAAGAAAAATATTTAAATCTATGTTGCCGTTAGGGAGTGGTCGGGCATAACGGTCATTAGTATGCTTAATAGTCTGACGTAACGTGTGTACATTGCAAAAATTCTTTCACTCAAAAAAAATATTTTAGTTCAAATTCAAATAAAATATGCCTCTGGCTTAACTGCTGCCGATAAAAACATTTAACTCTTACTAGGGTTTCTTGTGGTTAAACTGTGCTGGATTTAAGCTACAGATGCCTTGCCAACATGGCATCGGGTAAAAACGTTTAGAACAAGCGACATCTTGTATGTACTAGGATACGTAGAAAATTCAAATACCATAATTCTTATGCTGATGTAGAGTTGCTCTCGGAGGAAATACAATTTTACTGTAAGGAAACAGGATAGGAACTCTTCCAGATGGTTCAGACTCCAAAAATACGTAGTCTAGAGGTTCTTTTTTATGTGGCTCGCGGCTCATGGACGTCGAAACGTCTAACTGACTAGCTATCTCCTAAACAACTACTGAAAACGTATACGGAGGAGCTTTTGAGCACTCTACTCGACGTTAACACACAAAACTAATTTAAAGCAGGCTAAGAGAACTGAACATCCTGACAACTAACGTAAAAATCCTGGGCGTCATCCAACTTCTGGACGGGCGTCCTGTTCTACGTCTTGATGCGTGGAAAGATGGTGGCAGAGAGAGTGAGATACCCACCGAAATGGACTAGCCTACCCTATGCTGTACTTTCCAGCCAGTAGGGGTGCAGGGTTTAAACCTGCTAACCAATCAGAAGGCTCACTATGTAAAACTAACCGACTCGCTCCATAGAGTTAAAGGTCTCGTAGAGATGTACTAAAAACACAAGAATATTCCTTGGAGCATGAACAAACAGTGATACCATGAAATGAAACCAATATGAAATATTAATCAAAAATACAAACAAAAATAAAAATAAATCTAGCTAACCAAATACATTTAAACAGAAATATTGCCATTCGTACTGTTACGGCTGCATTTTGCCCTATCAGTATGCCAATGAGACATTAAATAATCACATGCAAATCAAGACATTTTTATTCAAACGCATAATAATTTATTACTGTTGCTATTTTATTGTTCATTTGTTGATATGATATGCTAATTTCTATTCGCCTCAAAATAATTACTATTCTTTATTTTTGCATTAAGAATATTGTGCTTAAATGTTTTTATATATATCAAGTGTTTCAGTTGTTTATTGTTATGTGGCATTTGTTTGATTGCCATAATTGTTGGAGACAGGCCCTTTGCCAGGGGCAACGCAATCTGTTGATTGCACGAGGAAGCAGTCGCCTTGTGATTGGAAGCAGCCGCCTTGTGATACATAGCGTCACTTTTAAGCTACGTTATTGCTAGAGAAGGGAAGAAGGATTTCAACTGCGATGTAAGGCGGGGCGTAACGAGTGTTACGGCCCCGATAGGATTTTAAATGTAGATATTAGGGCAGTCCGCGAGTGATTTTGTATATTTTGCCAGACCAAGAGAAGATTGTCAGAGTGCCGACAAGAGAAGAAGAAGGTCTGAGGCACTAGTAGTGCTCGATTTAATTTAGTTTAGACAGCCTTCCACGACATTCCGAGTGGAACCATTTTGGACTGTATCTCGCTGTACCATAGCGCGTTGGCTAGAATATTAGGGAAGAATATTCTTCCGGAAGAGAATCACCGCATCCCATGACTGTACCCGATATGTATGACGCAGATTTGTCATGTGAGACATCCCGATCTACAAGTGTAAAGTTAGCAAGAAATTTTAATAAGATGGGCGCCGATTTTAGTTTTGGGAAGTATCTTAAGGCAGACGCAATTTTTTTTTGCCAAAAGACGCCTTGGTTTAAACTTCTTATTGAATTATGTTTCGTAACAACTCACAGCTCGTCTTGTTTCCGTTACGGCCACTTAAGATAAATGCATGCCACCAGAAGATTATTTATAATACTGCTATTGAGCTTAACTTTTTTTTCTCAGACAATTGAATATTAAATATTGTCCAGATCCAAGCAGTTTTTATTAAAAATTAATTATTTTAATCTCCTTCTGGACTCCATCCTTGTAGTTAGTTACTCCTGAATCTGTGCATGCTAAGCTATTGAGTTTGACTAAGGTGCTATGTACGTATGGTATTCTAGCGTTCTATTGAGTTGGTGTACGGCTATCATCCTGGTAAGAATTTGGTAATTTGCATAAAAGGTGTGGTTTATACTCACTGGTGTGATTATCTGGAAAGAGTCATCTCGAAATCATCTACTCTAAGTTAGCTTGGCGCATGTATATTAGTGTGTGGAAGACAGATGGCACCCCACAAGACCATTACAATAATGTTATTTAAATATTAAGTAAAATATGTCTACACCCCAGTTCACACACTAGCATACATCTAATTATTCAAAACCCTAACAATGTGAAAATAAACAAAAATAATAATAAATTATATATATATATGACAACATACAGAAAATAACAAGTGTTAAATATAAACAATGTTAAATGTGTGGATCATACATAAATTATGTTAGCAAGGTGCAGAAATAGTGAAAGACGTTACAAGATCCACTTGTATGCATGTCGTGTATTCCTCCTCCATGCGTAAAATTAGTATTGCCATAGATCTAATCACTTTATTCATGTGTAAGTTGAGTAAAACTAAATTTGTTACAAAAATAAATATTTTACGAATTTGCCCATTTTTATAGTTACATGCAGAAAATAAACAGAAAAATAAATTTTGTGTTCAAAACTGTTTACCTAATATACTTGATATAACATTATGACATGCAATTTTCTCTCCATTATTACCAAATTGAGGGGCGCATGCTGGTCAGTGTGCATGTTAGAACATATGCTATTAAGGGCAGTGGCATTTTTCAAAGGTTGATTTCGAAAGTGCTCAGATAACCACAAACATTATATAACCAAAGTTCATTGCACATTTAAAATATTACTTTTTTAAATCCATACAGCACAGTAGCTTGGGCAGTTTTAAGAACTGCAGTATTAGATAAAATCTCCTCGTCGACAGAGCAGTCCTTCCACCATATGATGTCTTCAGCATCAGCGTTGTCCAAGTATATAACTGATGACTTTCGTGTGTTGTGTGCACGATGAAGGAAGCACAATTCCGAAATGCTGCCACAGTGAAAAAAGTAACATGCAGGACATTAATACACAGCTTTCTTGGCACATTATGATTCACTTACAGAACCGATTGTCTAACTTTCTGTCATCAACCTCGAGAAACCCTTGCACCTTAAGGGCTCAAGTCCATTAACACTACCTCACTCGTAGTTAGCACTACCAAACATTTACTGTAATTCAAGGAACAAGAAGTGCTCGTATTCAAAGACCCCTTGATGCTATTACACCCTATGAATATATTCTGATAAAAAATATGAAAATCAAGGCACGTGCAGCTGTGTGAAAATACATTAATTACTTTCTCAGTTAATTTTAAATTCAATATAAAAAGGGCCAGTGACACTACTAACAGACACTCAACTGAATTAATTTTAGACTTTATGTATTGCAAATAACTTGCAATATATCATTTGTACAGAACTCCAACTCCACTTGCATAAAAGGTGGCGATTGGCATTAATAACGTAACAATTTATGAATTGCATTATAAAAATTGTACAAGTCGCACACTGGTGCCTGAGGCCAAAGCTTGATATTATAACACTGTTTAAAACATATGACTCGCACACACATTAAAAGCAGTCACCGGTCGTAGGCTGTGCGAGTGGAGAATCTGTCAAAATCAGGAAACGTTTCTGTTGATAACACCCGCGATTTACTACGCCAATACATTCGTAGACACGGTACCTTATTTGAGCTGGCCGAAGAAAACGTGCATGCGAACCTCCTGGCATACACGTAAAATGAACGACGTCCTCGGCGGCGGCGATCCCTCAGGCCTTCCAGCCTGCTGTGTAACTCCAGCCAAATGGAACTACGTCCATGGTGACGATGAAGGCACTCCTCCCGGAACAACAAAATAACTTCTTCAAAAACTTGGCACGTTTAAGCACACGCAAATTACGTGCTTCATTCCCATAACTTTAACTCACTCAAGCGCACGCAGCTGTTACAAAAATTACGCGATAATTCAGGCATCAATATTAACGAGTGTTGCGCTAGTGTATGCAAAAAATATTGCAAAGTCCGAGGAGGCTATACTTTGGTAAATGTAACAAACATATACTTAAAAGGACACCGACGTCTTCAGCACCACACACTAGCCCACAATCGCCGATCCTTTGATACGCGGTGGGGGCATTGTACCATCGCCCTCCGCTTGTACACGCACAGCAGAACAGCTGTTTTCGCGTGCACTCGTCCTGCACCTTGGCAAGCCAGCCAGCGCTTTCGAGCCGCGACCTACCACAACGCCAAGGCCATCACTCGCGTGCTGCAAGCGGCGACTACGCGAAACACACACTAACACAACAGTGTTTCGTCAGTCACACACAGCTAGACGCTGGATAATAATAAATACATATGTTATTATAAAACGTAGCTAAAATGTAAAACAAATAAAAATTCGTGGCACGATGATAAAATATTAAACCTGAGTAAAATATTTCCCCATACTGAAAGTTTATATTAAAAATACAAATTAATATTTCAATGAGTTTGGTAATAACCATTACTCGCCCGCACAAGGTTACCAACTTTTGACAATTACAACCCTAAAACACTTGTGACGATACAATCGTCACAGCCAGCAGACCACTAATAAGTATTACAAAAAATTCTTCTAGGACCATATTACCTACAATGGTAGATATATCATGACATGCTGTTACCACCATAGGTCGTATTGGTCCCAAACAATTTTTCATAATATTGGTGGTCTACAGCTTGACATCAGCAAGTCAGACAATCAGTTCTGTAAGCAAATCAGTGCGTGCATTAGAAATATATCAATCAATGTGTTAATATTCGGCATATTAGATGCAATGACTGGACCAATGGTGAAAAAAGTACCCAGCATTCATATTATACCAGGAGTTCAGCCTGTTGTTTACATAATGCGCCATGTCAATTTTGTTTTAGAATAACAAACTGTTCTGAAGAAAATTGAAATGAAAAATGCAAATTAGTGCAGCCATTTCAATATGTTTTAACATTAATATAGATGCGGATTTGAGGAGTATACTACAGTTCATGCAGTCATGGATTTTTTTTAGAATCTAACTGTAATTCTAAATTATAATTTGTTTAAGTTTTAATATGTCTAGGGTATAAGAACCATTATATCCGAGTCTGAACATGTCCTTTTAAAATCCCGTGGCTATTTTATATATATATATATATATATATATATATATATATATATATATATATATATAAAACACATGCATTTTGATGTATTCTTAATTAATTTTATAATTGCGAAATTCAGCAGGATTTCTGAATTTTAAAAAATTGCATTTGTGTTTACGTGTAAAGATGTTAAGGTGATGCATGCTTCATTATTAGATGTACAACAGTATCCTATTATGAGAATACTATTTCAGCTACATACCGCATAAATTATACTTTTTGCATGAACGTGAGAGAAACTTTTTACGACACATGAATATTCTGGCTGTGTTTTGATGACACTAAAAAATCCCAGGTAGTTTCTTCTTTAAATATCGCACAATAACTTGAATGACAGGCAGAATGAAGAAAGGATGTTTTCTGATGATGATTCTGGCTTAACTTTTCACATAAGACAAACCACTTTTATTTCCATCAAAACAGTTCAAAAATAATTTATTATTGAAGTGCTTAAAATTCTTTGCTCCATATTTTGGGGGGATGGGGGTTTGTTATGGAACACAAAAGAGACTTGTTTCATTAACTGTCGAAGGGTGCGGCGACGGTTGGTGATAAAAATGCTTATGGCACGGCATGGAACATGAATATATCGCTAGAAGTCTGTGAGTGTAACACAAATTATAAACACCTTACATAAACCTAAATATTCAACTTGAGCACTGCACCGATTGAATTTGCGGAGAATATCAGCCATATGTAAATTTGTAATTAACTGAAAAAAAAAAAAACTCCAAGAAGAATAGCATGTTTTCTAAACAAAAAAAGAAGTAAACACAATATTAGGTCGGTTACACTTCGAACACAGTCACAAATCGTATTAACGCTTATAACATACGATATCACATCTCTTCTTTAACGTAAATAACATCAAATACAATAAATCTCAAGTGTATCTGATATGTTGCATCATTAGAATTTTAATTTCTTGTCAACTGAAAATATGTAGTTGTCCACGTATTAATTTCTAATAGTCATATTTCATCAATTAGTGAACTAAGCGGCTCTCCACATCCAAACTTCGCAGTATAAACAAAACACCCACCAGTTATCATTTAGGTTATAACTACTACAAAATATCAACAACTATCCACCGCCATAAAAACATTATTCACTGCCACTTAAAAACACAGAAGTGCATGCAAAATCCATTGCAACTTATGTATCTATGTGGCCATGAAGACCTTGTAAAAAAATTACCTCATTGGCCACTTTAGTTTGAGTAGTGTGAGTGAAATTACGTGGACAGAAGAGCCCCGCCCGCTTGCGTTAGGTGTATTTAATTGCACCCATAGTTCTGGGTGATAGTGCAGGGGAGTTTTATTTGCATTGCGTTGTGCGGGAACAACATATAACTTAGAAAATCACAACTTAGAACAGAATTCCATAGCTTAGAAATGTCGCAAATTAGAAAATCAGAACTTATAACAGTTGCAACTTATAAAGTCATGACTTAGAACTATCATAACTTAGAAACACACAACTTAGAACCATCATAACTTAGAAATATACTACCTAGAAACACACTTTTTGTATAGAAAGGAAACATCAAAAATAAATAATGGAGCAACATTTGGGAACGAACAAATACTTTAAAATTAAACATTTGTTTCAAACCTATTAAAATGTTACACATATTACCATAAAAGAAACTATGTTGTTCCCACCAAAGTTGTGGTAAAGACTCCGCCTTTGCTCTGTGGTGCTCTACGGCGCATATTATTTCGCGAGTCTTTAACAAACTACAGTTGGCTGTTGAATTTTGGGGGCAAAGTCACCTACTTGAAAAACTACTTTCGGGCAGGAAGTCATTGGTCCTCCAATTAATTTCCGGAAATGTAATGTTCTCCTGCCTTAATCTCACTGGATTCTAATTTTTAGTTATACATGCACATCTATACTACCACTTTGTCTGTGATTAATTCAAAATGTCAATATTCCTTTACAAGGTGAAGTTAGGAATTAAACACACCTTATTTCTCATAGTTGTCCAAAGCCCAAAGTCGGTTATCTTCGAGATTCGCTCTTGTTTGTCACCTCGATAACTGTCCCGACGACGCACATTCTGGCCCTCTTCTTGCGTGAAAACCTGACTTATCCGGCCAACTGGTTGAGTGCAAGAGTACAATAAATATAACAAAAATGCTGCGGACTATGTGCTCTCGCTAGCCGCCCTTGCCCTGTTAGTGCGCCTCTCAAACATCGAGTAGTCTAGTCGAAAACACTTCGCGGGTTTCGCGCCCCCAGGAGATGCACCAGGCCCATCAGGGTGAGACTCAGGCAGTGAGTGACATAAATACAACAGAATTCCCAAGACTACGTCTTCAAGATGAGGAAAAAATGGCCTGGCCAATGGCCGGTTGTAAAATTGAAGTTAATTGTTTTATCCGAGAATGTCCGAACTTTATCTAAGATCTTCACAGAATACTGTTGCACCATTTGAGTTCAGAGGATGGCTGACGATCAACATAAACATCATTTTGATCCGCCGAAAATGGTGTTTCAAAGACATGATTCAAAATCATAGTGTCTAAAAGTACTGTTAAATATGTTTATTCATAGTATTTATATTAATTAAACTGGAAAAATAAGCGTTCTCTGCCCTTAACAATGACCATGTGACCTTGAATGACCGTGAAAAACAAAACTCGAGAAAAATAAATAAAAGTCAAGAAGCATAATATTACTGCCACCATATTAGAAGCAGACTACCTAGACACTGTCACCATGACTTAAAACGAACTTAAAAAAAAACTCGATAAAAATACATAAAACTTAACAAGTATAATGCATTACTACCTACTGCCACCATATTAGTTGCAGACTTCCTCGACCTTGACCCCATGACCTTGAATGTCTTTAAAACAGATACCCAAGAAAAATACATAAAAGTCAGCAAGCATAATACATCACAGACTACTACCACCATATTAGATTCAGACTACCTCGACTTTGACCCCATGACCTTGAAAACAAGAACTTGAAAATGATGGTACATTCTCCACTCGCTCATATGCCAAACACGGCATGATTACACACCTACACACACACACACACACACAGAGTCCAAAATATTACAATTTGCAGGCGAGACTAACACGTTAGAAACTGGTATAGTGACCAGGAACACCATTGACATAAATGTTTCAGAGGCTAAATGCGTACATATGTTCATACGACCCAGCGACAGGAGGAGGGCGATGACGAGGTGGTGAAGGGGAAGGTGGAGGAGGAGGTGTTAGTCTGTAGGAGTCAGTCAATAAAGATTGTCCGTGGAGGGATACAAAGAAAATAGTTCCAAAAATCTGATATAAGCTAGAAACACACCTGCTTCGTTCCTTTCTGCCTTGCGAATTTGCTGTGTATGATTCCAAGTGCCTCTCCTCTACTCTCATCTTGAGTCTCTCAACTAGTTAATTTGTGTCTTTAGTAAACATGTAGCTGATGTTCTCGACATCTTCTTCCTTCTTCACGTCACTTGTCGAAGGAAACTCATTGCTGAAATGTGTGGGAACGTCGAGAGAATCATCATCGTTTCACTGTCCACACTGCCGTCATAGACATCAATAATGCTATCTTCATGATTGTCTTCACTTCCTGCTTCATCATAAATATCAAGTTTACTTTTCTTTGTAGCAGGAGTTGTGTGTTAATCAGTATTTAGAAATGATGGTGGTTTATTTTGAAGTTCTTCGACTTCACGCGAACGTTTTGCAAGTCTACTTTCTGCACCAACCGACTCAATCATTCTGTGGTGCCGGCTACTTTTGCCCACCCAAAATTTACCCATTTTACCACCCCTTCCCCCCGCCCCAAATTCTCATGTTATTTAACTTAATTCGTATGCAATGATTTGTCGACGAACGTTGTAAAATAATAATGTTTCTTTGTCTAATAATACATTTTAAACAATTCAGGAATTTTTAAGAATTTATTTTTGCAAGTGGCAATCTATTGATGCAGGCAACTTCCAGATATTGGTCAGGTTACTTACGTATTACTTGTCTTGTGTACGTTCGCGAGCAGTGGCAGTAGAATCCAGTGTAGCCAACCGCGGCGGCAATTGAACCCCGACAAAAAGTAGAAAACATATCAAACATAGCGACTTTTCATATCTCTACCACTAGTTTATGCTTCCAATCTTGCAGCAGAATACGATAATCCCTTATCGCGGCTATTCAACTCAACACGATGCATAGCTTTGACGATTACCGAAGGAGTACCACGTTTCCATGTCGCACCAATTTGTAGCTACTGATAGACATTACTGGACTGACAAATATAACACCGCCATCTCAGTTTTTAAACCGTGCAAGCGATACTGGCAGCTTTGAAGTACGTAGATACCAATAATTTCCTTTTAGGTATTGGGTTATTGGAGCTCAAAGATAACAAAGAAACTAGATAATATGGTGGTTCGGTGTTTTACCTCACAACGAAAAAGGCACGGCGGGTATAGTGTATTTCTGTTTGCTTTACGACGCGGTTTTCTAGTGTTGCTGCGGCAGTGACGATTGACGATTATGAGAAGTAAAAAGTGCAAATATTTATTATACATGCTGATAGTGCCAAGTGTAGTAATAGGTTTCTTCTTGTTATAATTTCCGACACAATGGACAAATTTGTTATTACATGTGAAAATAACGTTAAAGAAGTGGAGGAGAGTCCACATTCTAAAAACAATTTCCATTTGGTTTAAGGTATGTCACAGATTCTTTAGAGATACAGGAACTGTTTTTTGTCTTTTACGAAAGAGGCAGTACAACTTCGTCTGCCTTATTTAACATAATTTGTGTCGTACTTGCTCGCTTTGGTTTGCCCATCGCAAATTGTAGAGGTCAATGCTTCGATGGTGCTGCCGACATGTCTGGTGTGTATAGTGGAGTGCAAGCATAATATTAGGCATGAAAAAGAGCTTTATATGTACATTGCTTAGCACATTCATTGAACTTAGTGGTGCAAGATACAATTTCGTCAATTCCTAAGTGCAGAGACGCACTTAACATGGTCAAAGATATAGTTGGCTATGTGCGAAACTTCGCATAAGATACCTGCAATTTTTCAGTCTATAAAATGTGATGACACACCTCACCTCCGACCTCTAAGTCCAAAAAAGATGGACAGTAAGATATAAGTCACTTTCATCTGTCCTTTCAAATTATACAGCTCTGATTGAAATTTTTAAATAAATTTCAGATAGTGTTTCAACCGAAGCTGGATTTAAAGCTGCCTCATTTTTAAGAACAATGTATTCTTTTGATTTTTTCTTTACTCTTACAGTTCTTGTCAAAATATTTGGTAAGATAGACACTGCAAATTGTGCTCTGCAAAATAAATCGCTTCACTTAGAAGAGGCTCATAGATTGATTATGACCCTAAAAGCAAGCCTTCAATTTTTGAGAGGACGTTTCTATGAAATCCGGTCTGAAATAAGAGAAAAAAACCCTGCAGATTCGCCAACTTTACCCAGGCGGAAAAAGATTTCCAAACGGTATGACGATTCTCAAGATAACTGAGCAGAGCAATTTGATTCAGTGGAGTAAAGGTACAGGTGTATATTCGTCGAAATATTAGATAGTGTTGTGAATCGTTTTATTTCACGTTTTGAAACAGCATCATACAAATTCTTGTTAGAAGTGGAGAAGTTTCTACTAGGAAGTGATACAAACAAAGAAGAAACCGTGCAATTCTACAAAGATGATATCTACCCTGATCGTCTTTTCCTTCACAAAGAAATGTTTCATGATTTGCTGCAGAATGAAGGGAAATCTGTTGAGAACATAGAAGACATCATCAATCATCTCAGGCAAGAAGGTAATTTAAAGGTTTTTCTCTCAGAAATAAGATTTTCAAAATAGCGATGACAATTCCCGTGTCTACAACAACAGCAGGGAGGCCTTTCTCTGGTCTAAAAAGACTTACGACATACTTACGTTCAACGATGGGACAGCTGAGACTGAATCCTGTGAGCTTTCTATATATCTACAAGGAGGTTGCTACGGCATTAGTCTGGATGAGGTAGCAGATGACTTCGTATCAAGGAATGAGACCAGAAAGCGGACATTCCTTCAGCGAACTGCATTTCCACATGGAGACTAATAATGTGCTGCCCTTGGTGGTTAAGCAGAAGAGAACAGTCCTTCAGAAAAGGTAATTGTGTTTTCTGCGATATTTGAGGCACTTTCTATCATTCTGCTAATTTTGTCATGATAATATTATGTGTATGTCTTAACGCATGCAGATAATGTAATGGCCATAGAGTATTTAAATCGCAGTATGTAACATGCATGCAAAGTTTTTCCTGTAATTAAATTATGCTAATTTTGAGTATGCATCAAGGATCTGAAATTGGCAAAGATATATATGTAAAATTTTTCACACAAACAATTTTTATCTTTAAAAATATTAATAATCCTAATAGCGGTATATTAAATGTTAAGGCACGAAAAGAGCTTAGATAGCACCACTTTTTCACAAATTCAAACCCTAATTTTCCCGGGGGAGAGCCCCCTGACAACCCACTTTATTAGGGTGATCTGGGTTATTGCCCCTCCAATATTTTATTGAAGTTGGTGCCACTGCAATCATTCTGTCTTTAACATTAACTGTCTCGTCATAATCGTCTGCGGAAACAGTGTCCATCGATGAAGCACGAGGTATTGATGATATCACTTGCTGGCTCCCAGTAGACAAACCCTTGCAGTTCTCGATGTGTTCCTTCATTGTATCACCTTGCACATACTGCATGGGACCAATGTCGTGATGCTTCATCGCGCGAAAAGGACTCTTCCTACAGGCCGTTTTCTCATAATGATGGACATTTTGACCGTAGGTGAAAACTAGATCGCAGAATCGACACTGATGGAAACCAGGTAGCGATGATGCAGGTCGCAGCTAAATGTTAGTTGAGGGCAAAGGCAGGCCTTCGTATTCGCAATTCATCTTAGTGGTATGGGAGCACTTTGAGAAAACCCAAATATTCGTTCGCCTCAGAAGAAAACATGCAGGTACTTACATAACAATATGTAAATATGCTTGTAGACATGTGTATATGTCTAAATATGGAAATTTAAATTAATATTATATTTCCATGTTTATCTATATATATAATTATATATATAATATAAATTTAAAATAACTTTATATTTACATACTTATATACCTATACATATACATAGTCATTTACATATACATAATTATGTATAAGCTATATTGCAAATAATTTTATATTTACATACTTATATACATATACATATACAATGTAATTTACATATTCCTATACATTATGTATAAGATTAATTGAAAAATAATTTAATGCTTACATTCTTTTATGCCTATACATATACATTGTTATTTACATATACCTATACATAATTATGTATAAGATAAGTTGAAAATAATTTTATATTTACATACTTATATACCTATACATAATTGTATATATATACACACATACATAATTATGTATAAAATAAATTGAAAATAATGTTATATTCTCATATTTATGTACCTATTTTATGTACAAGATAAATTGAACATAATTTTATATTCTCATATTTCTACACCTATATATAATTATGTACAAAATAAATTGAAACAAATTTTATATTTACATACTTATATACCTATACCTATACATTATATACCTATACATATACATTATTATGTAAATTCCTAACATATATATATGCATATTCCTATCTTGTATATGACAATACCTGAGTGTTTTCTTCTAGGGCGAACGCGTATTTGGATATTCCGAAAGTACTCTCATACCACAAAGATGAATTACGAATACTAAGGCCTGTCTTTGACTTCGACTAACATGGAGCCGCGACCTGCATCGCTACCTGGTTGCCGTCAGTGACGATTCTGCTATCGAGTTTTCGCCTATGGTCCAAATGTCTGTCGGCATGAGAGGGCGGCCTGTACGAAAAGTCCTTTTCGCGTGATGAAGCATTACGACATTGGTCCCATGCATTTTGTTAACGGTGATACAATGAAGGAACACATAGAGAACAGCAAGGGTTCGTATCCTGGGAACCAGCAAGTGATGTCATCAATACCTCTGCTACATCGAGGCGTACATGTTTCCGAAAACGATTATGACGAGACTGTTAATGCTAAAGACGGAATGATTGAGACGATTGGTGCGGAAGGTATACTAGCAAGACGTTTGCGTGAAGTCGACGAACTTCAAAATAAAAGACCTTCAGTTCTAAATACTGATGAACATACAACTTTTGCTACAAAGAAAAGTAAACTAGATATTTATGATGAAGCAGGTAGTGAATACGATGATGACGATAGCATTGATGATGTCTATGACGACAGTATTGACATTTCACCAATGAGTTTCCTTCGACAAGTGGCATGACGAAGGTAAAGACATCGAGAACACCAGCTACATATTTACCGAAGAGCCGAATGAACTTGTTGATAAACTCAAGATGACAGTAGAGGAGGCACTCGGAATCATACACAGCAAATTCAACAGGCAGAATGGAACGAAGCAGGTGTATTTATAGCTTATATCAGAATTTTGGACTATTTTCCTCATATCCCTCTACGGAAAATCTGTATAGACTGACTCCTCCTTCTCCTCCTTTTCTTCCACCTCCTCCTCCTACTGCTTATAAGGCGTATGTACATACGTAAGCATTTTGCATCTGAAACATTTATGTGAATGACGTTCCTGGTCACATTACCAGTTTTTTAATGGGTTATCAGTAATGCCTGAAATTTGGAATATTTCGGGCTCTGTCTATGTGTGTGTGCATATTAGTAGGGTGTGTGTAAGTGTGCATGCATGCGTGTGTTTGGCATATTATATATAAGCGAGTGGATAATGTACCATATTTTTCCAAGTTTCTTTTTTCAAGGCCATTCAAGGTCAACCTTATATGCATCTAATATGGCGGTGGAAGTCTGTAACATATTATGCTTGTTGAGTTATGTGTATTTTTCCTAGAGTTTTTATTCTCAAGGTCATGGGGTCAAGGTCAATGTAGTCTGCATCAAATATGGTTGCATGTCTGTAATGTGCTTGTTGACTTTGATGCATTTTCTTGAAGTTTTGTTTTTAAGGTCATTCAAGGTCATGGGGTAAATGCCGAGGTAGTTTGCATCTAATATGGTGGTAGTAGTCTGTAACGTCATATGCTTGTTGACTTTTATGTATTTTTCTCGAGTTTTGTTTGCAAAGTCATTCAAGGTCATGGGGTCAAATTCGAGGTAGTTTGCATCTAATATTGTGGTAGTAGTCTGTAACATCATATGCTTGTTGACTATTACGTATTTTTCTCTAGTTTTTGTTTCCAGATCACTCAAGGTCATCGGGACAAGGTCTAAGTAGTCTGCATCTAATATGACAGTGATATTCTGTAATGTATTATGCTTATAGACTTTTACATATTTTTCTCGAGTTCTTATTTTCAAGGTCATTCAAGGTCGTAGGGACAAGGCCAATGTATCTGCATCTAATATGGTAGCATTAGTCTGTAATGTAATATGCTTATTGACTTTTAAGTATTTTTTCTCGAGTTTTGTTCTTCCAGGTAATTTAAGGTTATGGTGTCAAGGTCGAGTTAGTCTGAATCTAAAATGGTGAAAGTAGTCTGTAACATAATATGCATGTTGACTTTTATGTATCTTTTCTCGAGTTTTTGTTTTCAAGGTGTTTCAAGGTCATGGTCACTGGCTTCCAATATGGCGGCTTGTTGATGTCTACCAAGTTGGTGGTCGCCTACCAGGATGGCGGCCTCAAGGAAAAATAAAAACAAACGACGAATGAAAGAATCCAGATGGCAGAATGAGTATTAGTGAGGGGAGTGGGGGTGAGGGAGTCAGGTGTCTGCTGGACGTGGTGCTTGGAGGACTTCCGGAAATGTAAGATTTTTTAAATCAAATTTTACATGAGTTTTTATAAAATCTTGTAGTGCCGCAGCACTCCACTAGCTTTCCAGTTCAGAGAGCGAACATTTTAGTGAAGTATTTTCCAACTTATCAGGTTCTGCGGTGCCTGCGACAAGAAGCTGTATCCGCTCTATTACTGCCTGCAGTGATTTCAGCACCACGTTACTGCAATTGTTAACCACTTTTGACGGGAAATGCATCCTGTTTTTCACAATATTTTCGTCCCATGACTCCTGGAATCACGCGTTGTATCACGCGCTATTTTCCCATCACATGATTTCAATACCACACTTTCGGGTCGTGTGCAAAGTTCCAGTTCATTGATTGATGCCCTAACCTTGCTCTCTCATTGGTTGGAGACTCTTCTCGCCATGACTTCTCATTGGTGAGAGACTGCTCATGCGCGACTTCTTGGTGGAGGGAGACTTCTCCCGACTACATTCATGTTGCTCTATTATGCCATGCACGGCCTGAGGACAAGATACTTCAGCAGAGGACACCAGAGACTGCACATCACCGCCTGGGACGACTCGCCTGAGCTGCGCTGAGACTCCACTCTCCTTCACCACAGTGGTTATATCATGTTATTACTTCCATTGCTGTTATTTTATTTTACACTAACAATTCCCATGCCGTCTTCCGCCACATCGCCAAGTAAGTAAATGTATAATTAAAAGTGTAACAGTTTCAGTGTTTGATTTAATTAAAAGTGTTAAATTGACTTAGATTATTTCTTATTGAGTGTTTGTGCTCCGCCCTAGACCGCTCGGGCACCACAATCTTTTAGGGTAGAAAGAGAGATTTTAAGGAGAAAAAAGGGAAATTTTAAGGCAAAATGGGAAATTGTTAAGGAAAATGGCTACCAATTGAAATGGAACTTTTTAGTTAATTTTAATGATTTTTATTAATTTTTAAATATTTTTATAACAAATGTTTAGGCATTTTAAATAAATTTGAATTTTTTTTCTGAATTTTTGGAATTATTTGTGTTTTTTGGGTCAAAGATCAAGTTCAAAGATCACTGGTCCTGAGTCAAGCTCTTCTGGCTCGAATTCACTGATCCACCTCGCCGTGTCACCAGTTCACACGTCTGTTCCAGAAAAAATTTGAAGATTTCTGGGATCCTTTTTTATATACTATTAATAATTTTTAATATAGTTGTTTATATAATTTTTTTGGTTTTTTAGGGATGTTTTAGGTTTTTGGGTCAAGGTCAAAGGTCATGGGTCAGGAGTAAAAGTTCAATGACTTCCAAGATGGAAGATGGTTGATGTAAGATCATGGTGGCTCCCCACTCCTAATCCCTTTACTCCTTGCCCGTGAACATACCAAACCTTACTACTGATCAGTTTACTGTGAAAGGCCTATAACGAAAAACAATAAAACAATGCTGATAGGTTAAATTTATTTTGCATTGCAATATCAGTTTACAAGTGTTTGTTTCTCACAAAAATATATGTGTAACAAGAATTTTAGTTTAATTTGAGGTGGTGCATAAAATAGTTTGTAATGATTTCTATAACACATATTAGTACTTCATTTTGCTGTTTTAAATGGATGACGATTTCAATACATGAAGTTTGGATTTACTGACAAATTACTTCCTGATACACTGTTAGTTACAAATATTGGCCTACTACTGTTGGCAAGCACTTCAAAAATACCGATAATTACATTTATAATTTTTGTTATTGCGATGTTGCATCATGAATTATTACATTTCTGTTTTTAAAACGATTGGCTCCCTATGGTAATGTTATGTCTAATACTAGATACCACTCAATGGTGATAAATTATGCTAGTACAAAAGTTTATTGATATAAAAATGTATTTATTTTGTAAACTGACACACGAGCAAAACCAAAACGTTCCTCAAGAATTACTTACAATTATGATTATTTACATGGATCGCTTTTAAACTAGTCACTATAAGTCCCGAAATGTGGTGTAATATAACTGCTTGATAATCCAAAATAATTACTACAGTCAAAACTTTTGAGATTCTTTTTCCCAAGTTTTTCAAGCAAGGAGTCAACAGCTACCACAATCTTATTCTTGTTTGTCTCAAACGCCAACAGTAGTACTTCCTTCACCACCCAAGACTTATTTCCTTCCACCTCAACATGAATTTTATCCAGTTTGTTAACATGAATATAACTAAGAGATGGGTAACATGTCGAATTGATAACTTTCATGGTAGCTCTGAAATAAATAGAGATGACTTTGAAAGATATACTAATGTTACCAGTGAATTCAATGTTTTCAAAAGTAGCATCAATATGTTCGTATGTGACATTAAACAAATTCATTCCTAATCCTCCAGAGACTAAGTAGAAAGATCCATTTCCCGCTAACATGCAATTACTAGATCTAAATACACTTGTTAAATTGCCAAGACTACCATCCTCTGCCAGTAGTGTGCCATGTAATTTCAAAATGCTCTCTTCCCTTGTGAATGATGTGTTGACATTGGGGAGGCGAATTGTGTCGTAGCCCTGTTTATGAATGACGGGCTTCAAATTTTCAATAATTGTGTCTATAATTTCATTAAAATAAGGGACAGGTTTAAGGGCAATCTTACGGTAGGCATGTTCCTCTTCCTCTCCCCCTAACAATATTTTGATGGGAACACTACATAAGGCACTATTTAAGGTATTTATTATTCGCCTCTTGAACACCTGGATAACTTCATCGTACACTAGTTCTTTGAAGGAAACTAGAAAGGTGCTCACATTAAAATTTTTCAGTTCTGCAACGCCATTTTCATTCTTGTGGAAAAATTTGGCGTCACTTCCACGGGGTTCGAACTTCAAAACACAGTCGTGCACTGAAATACACTTTTCATCGAGAAGTAAGTCGGCAGCTCCAGTAACATCTAGACTCGTCAAAGAAACATTCAGCACTCCTTTGGCTACAAAAGAAGTTGAGTTCTTTACCTTAAAGTTACCTATAATATTGGCAAAATCTCCGGCGCAAGAGAAATTAATGAAGGAAGAATTGAAATTTGGATCGACTTGCAAGTTGTGAGGGTCCAGAGACAAAATGAGGCGCAAATGAGTCAGCTGCATAACACTCCACTCATCAATCACGACGGTGAAATCTTCGAGAGGCTTTGCTTCAGATTTTTCAGACATCACGTGATTAGACAGTAAGTTCTGAAGAGCAGCTCTGGTGTCTGTCCTCGCCATCATGCCACCAGTGTCTCCTCGAACCATAATTACACACATGACGAGCAAACATGCTTTTCTCATGATGTCTGGTCCTGCAAAAAAAAATTATATATATATATATATAC
The DNA here is from genome assembly GCA_029891345.1 of Dryococelus australis. Lineage (NCBI taxonomy): Eukaryota > Metazoa > Arthropoda > Insecta > Phasmatodea > Phasmatidae > Dryococelus > Dryococelus australis. Next base: position 300,912,871 of record CM056994.1, on the reverse strand, counting down.
ATATAGAGACACACACACATTAAATACAGTAATTTTTGCACGCATTTCAGAAGAATTACACAGAATTCATGATGGAGTATACCCACAACGGACATCCTTCCTCCCTTAGGAAATGTGTAAGTTATTAAATTATTTGTTTTACTGATAAATTTCTCCCTCAGATACTCAAACTGTATAACATGTATTTAGTTCTTTAGCGACAGAGTAAAACACTAAGACAGCGAAATAACATTTGTGCCCATCTTAGATAATTGAGGCAACTCTCTCTTATACATAAAATAATGTTTTATAGTTAAACTCTTAGCTGAGTGAGATGCAACAAATGTAATTGCTATTAATAACTGAAGTTGTTTCACAGTGGCAGTTTAGCACTTATGTGTTAGGTGTGTTTTATGTTATGCTACACAATGTAGGTGTAACCCATGAGAGTAAAAGTTACATGAAATGGCCCACTTATTTGTTTATTTTATACAAAGTTCACTAGACGAGCTATACATCGATCCCCACATGGCATAAGCTTGAAAATTTCATTCCTGTGGAAATCAGGATCTTCATGTTCCAACCAATTTCGGAAAGCATTCTGTAAACTTGCATTATACCAAAATAGCCTTCCACCAAGAAGTGTCTTTAGTGGTTCAAACGAAAGGAAATATTTGATGGGGCCAAATACGGACTGCAAGACTTATCCATAATGATCCAGTGAAAGCACTGCAAATGTTCCTGAGTTGTTCGTGCAGTGTGAGGTCTAGAATAACTGTGGAAGGAGTGTAAGATATATGGATGGACTATATGGTTCCTACTCGCGAATTGCAGCCCTTAATCTTCGTAATGTTGCAGTTTCTCTGTTCTGCAGAAACTCAATGTCAAGCTAAGAATTAAAAAAAATACTGTGGGGAATAAGATAGCTGGCATAGGGTGTGGCTTGGACATTCTTTATCAGTGGCGATGTCGCATGATTCTCTTCCATTAAAATCTGTTTTCAGGCATGCAATGGTGCATTCAAGTGTTATTACTGGTTAATATGGTTTCCAGGTGAGTGATTAATTCTTTATTAAACTGCTGCAAATGAGTACACAGTTGAAGAAGAGCATCCTTATACTTTTTAGTTAAACATTTTGGCACTCGATGTTCATACACAGTGCAATAGTGGAGATCGTTGTGGCTTATGTTGTGAGAGATGCCATATGAAATATCTTCGTCGCTAGTGACGTTTTGGGTTTTTTGTTGAACATCCTCCTCAATCAGTGAGTCAATCCTGTTTGAATTGATAGTATTGATTACAGTGATTGTTTTGCCGCTGTGAAGGTCATCACTAACATCTGTCCTTCCACTGGCGAACTTTCGACATTATTCTCTCTCTTGCTTGCACAGCTCATAGTCCTTTACCTGTGGATTTCCATTGGAAACAATGTTTAGTACATGGAAAATGAATCACAGAGTGAATTTCCATAAAGGACCATGCTAAAAGTTGTGTCACCATTATGCCAATCACTTCGAGGATTTCAGTCGTACTGTTCGAATGTGCTTCATTGTGAACAGTATGTAAACTTGTGGAAAACTTATATTTCCCAACCATGCAAAGAACTATAATTTTGGTTGTTTACTGAACCATCAAATGCGTTGAGTTGAAATATTTGGGCGGCTCTTAACAACGAGGTCTTGAGAGCCAATGATGGTGAAATATAGGTGAGATTGGAGCAATGCCAGAATGCAAGGGAAGGGGGAAATGGGAGATCCCCAAGAAAACCCGCTGACCAGTGGCATCGTCCGACACGATTCCCACTTGCGAAAATCCAGGAGTGACCCAGCCATGGACTGAACCTGACTCACCTTGGTGGAAGGCGAGCAGTCTAACCGCTCAGCCACCACGGCCTCCACCCTCGCATAAACAATACTTGTTGTTCCATCCACATATTTATGTGATTATTAACATGAATGTGCTGAACGAGTGGAGCAAATATCCTAACAGACACTAAAATTAATATTTGATTTAATAATGGACAAAAACATAAAGATTCCCTCAAATGACGACAGAGTAGGTTATTATGCAGTGCATTACAGGAGCTGCACATTTCATGGTATCCTCACTGGAATGGTAAGTGAAACATGCAGTTGAAGTTTTGTGCAATTCGAGACCACAGAGTGACTGAAGGGCTGATACTTTTTCAGACAAATACAGGTGCATACAAATAAACATCGCGGAATAGTGGGGAGATGTGCAACTATTCCTAGCACACTGTGGAAGTTCTTAGCAAAGCGAAATACACTTATTCAACATAAACGACAGCTACAGAAAAGCAATAATGGTTTGATGTTAAACCAGATACAATTTAGAGCAGGGCTGCTCACACTTATTTATAGTATCTGTTTGAGGATGAATGGAATCCCGGGAAATCCACACGATTCTTATATTTCACACTATATTATGCTATATTATAATTAGGGGTGGGAAATTCGATTTCTCGATTACCTCGATTTTTGCTGTAATGGACATAATCGAGAATCGAGAGGAAGTATGAAACTATTAATCTTCGATTATTTCGATTATTATTGCAAAATATAAGTTTATAGTTTAATAATTAGGCCTGTGCGAATATTAGAATTTTAGAATACCGTTTAGAATAATCAAATATTCATATTCGATTCGATGTCTAGTATAAATACTTCGAATTTTCGAATATTCGATTTTTTTTTTCGAAGCCCGAATGTCGATATTTAGAAACAGTATTTTCGGATGCAAAACAACATCACGTACCGGAAAGGAAGACAAGGTTTATTGACAGAAAAGGAAAATAAAAAATGAGGGGTCGTCTACAATTCGGGAATCGTCTTCAATTCTAAACATAGGAGATTTTGAAAAAGGCTTTTCATGCTTAAATAATGTGTGTCCTATGGTTGAACGTATATTTGTAGTGCTGAGATTGTACCTGTCAACTTTGACAAGGGTTCCATTATCTGATGTCGCCCGGCCTAAAGAGGAAGCGCCTGCCATAAAGTGGAAGCGCTTTGCTGGGAAGCAAAATGGCTGAAGTTGCGAATAGGTAACACCCACAAAAGTTTTACAGTGTAAGAAAAATGCTGTTACCATACAGCCAGGTTAGACACACCTATTTCATTGTGATTAGCTTTTCTTTCAAAGTAAATGAAAAATATCATATTATTCATATACTAGCATTTCTTCTTGAAGGGTTTGTCATAAATTAATGGAAAAATACTTCAACGAAAATAATAATTTTTTCAGCACTTCACACTTGTAGTCTTGAATTCAGGTTTAAATATTTTCCCCTCAAAAATATTTTTTTAAGAAGATTCGTCTTAGATTCAGGGTCGTCTTCCTTTCGGGTAAATACAGTATTCATATTCCCAGTAATTAAAGCTTTTGCAGTCAATTTTTGTGAAGTATTCAATAACGTTTCGCAGTAAAAAACACTTCTTTCATGAAAAGGACTACATAAATACAATTTGTGCTTGGACGCTTTTCAGTGTACGTACTGGGAAGTATCAAAACATTTTATAATACCAATGTAATTCATTTCAAACGACAGTATTTGTGATGTAAAAAGAAAATTACCCATTCAAGTCATTGTAAAGTAATTAATAGTTTCTGACTTAAGAGTTTTAAAAGAATTCTTGGCTACGAAATGCAAAAATCATTCAATTTTTAAGGAATAGTAAGAAATGTTGAGTATTACATTAGAACTGCAGAGGTCCTGCAGAGGTCCTGGAGTTGTACAATTTTTCTTGGAACTAAGATAAACGAGAATCGAATAATCTAGAATTCAAGCTTCTTAAAATTAATAATCGAGAAAAAACATTTATCGTCCTTTCTCTAAGTATAATACATTCATAGGCATAAAATTGTTGCACCCAGAAGATATCGAAATGGAACGAAACTTCGCAACGTAACGAAAACTATCATACAAAAGAGTCATTACATTAAGACATATGGGCCATTAATTTAGGCAATTTTGTATGGTTGAAAATTATCTTTAGTGCGCTAGAACTCTACTGTGGTTTCATGTAGTGATACAGTTTGGTATGGAGTCACAACATCTGACGCTATCAAATGCAGATGCAGCAGACCTGATGATGGCTAAAGTTGCCAACCCAGCTGCCTCTTTATATGTTCTGAAGGCGACAAGTCTGAAGACAAAACTGGCACGGAAGGGTGTCAACAGCATGAAGACAATGAGGCTGCAGAATCTCCTGAAAGTACTGCTGTACTAAGTGCTCCCCTGATCACTACCAGGGAAGATTGAGAATCGCAGGAGATAGCTCTTTACACCATGACTGACACCATCAATTCTTGTGGTGTGTCGCTCAACAATGAAGTCCAGGTTAGTGCACTATACATTGCATCTCAATACTCGAGTGTATTTGTCATCAACGTCCAGACAAAACTGGGGTTCGTAACTCAATACGAGGCATTCCCATTCCCATTCCGATTATGACAAAACTGCAAAAGGGGTCGGTGTTGACAGAATTTCAATTAATGTCGAGAATGCAAGTCTTCTTCTTTCTTCTGTAAGTCATCTCGCAACAGTGCGAATGGAAACAGAGGCCATTAATGACACTGTTGAATGTGTTTCTGGATGGTGAAAACACTCTTAGTTGAAAACACTCTTGATTGAGTTTGTGTCTGTCGGACTTTGAAAAGTCTCTCTCTTCTGATGGTCACTCTGGGTCGCCCAGAGCCTTCCTGGCATTTGTGTGTTCCCTCATGTTCCAATTGCTCCCAACACGACCGCACAGTTATGTAACATCAGCCCAGAAGGTAAACGGTTTGACTAAACGATTTCGCTTCTCTCAAACACTGTACATTGTTCGTACCTGTATTGAATGCGTCTCCGAGTCATGCTACCTACTCTCTGAAGCTTATTGCACACACATTGATTACATTGCACAAACTTCATGCTATGTCTATTCACATTACTATGGCTGTAATTGTGCAAATAACCGTAGTGACTATTCTACGCAGCCACTTGCAGCCATAAATCAAATCAAATATTATCCACTATGTTGCTATATACGAATTTTCTGCTCTTGTGGGTAATTCGTTTTGGGTGCGATTATTTTTGTGAAAATAAGTGTTTAAATAATTTTTATTTAAAACTGCTATCATTTGTTCATTTATTTCTGCATATGTATTATGAGGACCAGTTTTTTCTGGTAAAGCACATTTGATAAGATTCTACACAATTTAGGGGCCATAACTTGATGAGCCTTCCCGTGTGTGTTTGTATGTTAAAGCTTCACAAGGAATATACAGTACAGTATATCCTAAAGCAAAAACATTAGAAATTATAAGAATTTACTATAAAAAAAAGTTTAGCTACATTCAGGCCGAATATAATAATATTCCTGTAAAAGTGAAAACCATATAACTTTACACTTTTTGGATAACTATAGTTTGCAACTTGTTGCCACATTATGATACGTCAGTGGATACAGAGAACAGCAAAGCAGACTGCTGAGCTTAACCCCTTTGCCAGAGAACTATTACAGCACTCATGGAGATTCCCCTTCGCAGTGATGCACGATACTGTTCCTCTCCATCACTGCAAGGCAGAAAATCATCGCAGACCTTCCACCATCACAATACCTTAAGTGTTCCTACAGTGACCTGAAATACACTTGAACGCTTCAAATCACGTAAGTTGTCTATCATGAAGGCCCGTTCTACAGTATCACGGATGCATAACAAAATGGACACGGGTCCCGCACACGTACATGTTTTGCTCTCCCAGTTGTTGTTCCACAGTGTGCAGTGACGTGACAAATTTCTACTGTTGAGAATGAACGAAAATTACACCTCACGTCATCAAAACCAAGTTCATTTTGTGATAATTTTAATATAGTGGAATACGTGTACCAAAAACTGTCTGAACAACCATTTCCTATAATTTCACTTATTATAAGCATAGTCATCTTCCAAGTTTCTCGTTTCATTACCTCATTTTTAAAATGACTGGTCTTTTTATCATATAATTCTGCTACATATTTTACCATAAGTACAATAAGCTTATCGAAACTAGTAGCTGTTACTGTTTACTTCTTCAACAACAGGTTAAGTGTTATGTTCGACCTAGAAGTGAATGTACGAAAATCATACCAGCCAAAATAAACCCTTGGCGTGCAATGGATGTACAACAGATAACCCACATAGCTATTTTAAAAATAGTGTAAAGTTATTGGCCGCGCACAGTTTCACGGAAGAGTCGGGAGTTGACCAACTTTCCTACATTCTTCCGACGCATCCTTGCGTGTAGATGCGTATCCCAGAGTACACTGAGGCGGGTTTGTTACAGACAACAACATATTTGTTTGTATGTATTGGCCAAACTTATAGTTAGTACACTCAATAAAATATTTTGCTGTGTAAATAAAACTTGAATAGCAACAAAATTGAATTTGTTTGTCTAACAAAATATACGCTTGAATAAACAAAGTCTGTATTGGTTGAAAAAAAATTAGTGTGACAACCAAAGATTAAGTTGAATCAATTACATATGCATTTTTTGGCCACTCGTTCAATTGCCTTCATTCAAAACACCGTAATTTTTGCGACAGTTTAAATTGTAGCAGTGTTTGTGCATTTATCGGTGCTTAAAGATGGTATGAAAATCTCAATAAAACAAGTTCAACAAGAAACTATAAAGTAAAGCAGCAAAATCTGAAATATTTATTAATGTACGTTTTAACGTATATCAATTGTCTGTATCTAAAAACACCCCCTTTCGACAGTATAAGCTGTTCAGGGTAAAATGAGCACTTTTGAAAGCCCTACTTAAGATCTACTACTATAAACGTGTGTACTTCCGTCTTATGTAAAATTAACATTGCCATGGGCCTCACCATTTTATTCATGTGTCGGTCAAGTGAAACTGTGAAATTATTATAAAAGTAAATATTATACTAATTAGCTAATTTTTTGCAATTCGATACATAAAAAAAACATAAAGCGTGAGAAATTGTTTAAGTTATCACAAATGGTTACCTAACACTTTGTATTCGACGTTAATATATGCAACTACTTTCCCCTCCGTCGTTACCAACTTTACTGGGCACACGGCATTCACTGCGCCCGTTAAAATATGCGCAGGTAGGGGCAGTGACTTTTTCTAAGGTTGATTTCAAAAGTGCTCACTTTATTGCGAACAGCGTTTAGACACTTTAGCTGAGGATACTAGAGGTGCAATGCTCGTGTAAAAATGATCCGCATTCGAATCTCGATCCTAATTTCACTCCTTTTATAAACCTAAACTGTTTACTGTACCTAAAGCCAGACAAATATGTAGCTGCACCAACCAAATCTTATAGTTTTGAGCAAACAAATACTTACGAACAAGATTATTTGGCTCCAACAACAAATTATTTAACTGTCCTTGCACAAACAATTAATTTTGGTTGCACCAAACAAGCTTTGCATTATTGAACAAAACCTTTTCCTCAGAGTGAACAAGGGAGAGTCTGACGAGTTCACGTCAGTGATACTGATACGTAACCGGACCCAGTCACTGTATGACAGGCCGAAAGGGCAAGTGAATGAGCTGGGTCGGTCACTTATTGTTCAGAATTTCCCCTCTCCCCCCTTACTCAGCTGCTCCCTTAAAGGGCATTCACGGTAAAGTGAGAACTTTTAAAAGCCCTCTCATTTGGAATAATAGTCAATAAATATGCTTTACTTTAGCCATAGACGTCAACTTCCGAGTGCGGTGTAATTTACACACCGTGATTATTACTAAAATAGCCATATTTATATAACAGGGTGTTTAAAGGATAAAAAATGGCTGAAAAAAAAAAATAACCAGGCCCTCAAAAGTGCTCACTTTACCGCGAACACAGCCTATACCTTCATACACTTTCGTTCTCTGCATTTCTTAGGATTTCCGAGTAAGCCCCTACTTGCTCAGGTAGGGCAGCCGCCTCCACACAGTACCGGCCCGTTCATAACAATTACCTTCCGCCAGTAATTCATGTGTTTTAACGCCATTTCCAGTGAAAAATACTTTCTCGTAACATCCTGATCCACGCGGATTTTGATTTACATTTCTACACTGCGTTTTACATACCACAAACTATAGCTGAAATGTTATACTAAAATTTAACAGTGTTATAAAGATGTAGGTGAAAGTTGGTTTCAAGTACTCAGGACTCAGGGTACAAGAAAATTTGTATTTTCGTTTAACATAGTATACCAGTGAATAAAATAATAATAAAAAGTAGCCTACTAAAAAAAAAAAAAAGACGAACTTATTCACATAACACACGAGATAACTAAACGCGCAGTTTATTCAATAAGGCGTAAACTGATGCCCTAGACTAATTTTCTTTCACTGACGATTTGCTTGCGTTTATCAGGTATTCAATTTGATAGACTGGTTATGTTAAAACCAACAGTGATCGAATAATATGTTACAGTGATAGCGTCTATCACATTCTAGAGCACAGCAGAGTTCAGAAGAACGTGACTTCACGATCACAGCCTACAAGTTGGTGCGTCGCGTCCTAACCAGTTAATTCAAGAACCTTTTTTTTGGCGGAGGAAGGCGGAATAGGGGAGCGGGGGAATATAACCCCCCCCCCCCCCCGTAATCTGAGTATCATAAAGACTATGTGAAAAATTCCTTTTCAAATACATATGTAATGAATTGTACTTAAAATATGATTTCTCACTCACTGATGGTTGTGCTAGTGTGATATATATATATATATATATATATATATATATATATATATATATATAATCAGTTTAACTGACATAAATTAAGCAAATACCTTGAGAACCGTTATTTAAAATGAAGAGATTTCGGCGGCTCTTAACAGCGAGTTCTTGAGAGCCAATGAGGGTGATTGAAGTGAATATGGAGCAACGCCGGAATGAGGGGGTAGGGGAAACGGGAGATTTATGAGAAAACCCGCCGACCAGCGGCATCATCCGGCACGATTCCCACTTGCGAAAATCCGGTGACCCGGCCGGGGCTTGAACCGGGTTCGCCCTGGTGGGAGGCGAGCGTGCTAATCGCTCAGTCACTAACTACATTGAATTGTTAGCTGATATTTGAAGCCTTGTGCGAAGGGTTAAACAGTAATGCTGAAGTACTTATTATATTGCTTCTTGTAATAACTAACATCTTCATACGAATACTGAAATGAATTTCAACAGTTTCCGAAGACTCAAGACAAATGACTCAGGTATACCTAAATAATGTGGCTGAGTGACGCACACACAGAAATGTAAGAGGCATAAATAACATCAAAGCAATAACTGAAATTCCTTACTTTGAATGACTTTATAAAAAATACTTCTTTAAATTTTGTGGATCTATACTTAGCTCATGACCAATACATATAAATGTTATCAAACCTGCACGAAAAGAAACCTATTTCTCAATTCTTTTTCCATTGAAATTTGCTGTTATTTCAACTTACATATGAATAACACTAGAAAGCGAACTGACACGGAGGCTTGGCAAGTTGAGCGATTTTTTATTTTCAACGTCGAATAAGTTTCATATTTTAAATACCGAAATAAGTGTTTATTTTGGCTGTATTTTGACTGTAATTATAGTAAATGTGGAACCAGGTACTTTATACCTGAGGACTGTAGCGACAACGGTCGAGAGCGGTTGACCGAGTTGCTCCGGGCGTGCATATTACCTGTCTAAAAACGTAAGTAGCTCTGCGCGGTATTTATGAGGGCGGGAAAGTAGTTCCATGTATGTTAACGTCGAATAAAAAGTGTTAGGTAACCATTTGAGATAATTTCAATTATTTCGTACTCGCTCTGTTCTTTTTAACGCCTCAGTGTGAAAGATTAGCAGGTTTATAAAATGTTTACTTTTCTAATAACTTTGCAATTTCACTTGACCGACGCATGAATAAAGTGATGCGGTCCATGGCAATGTTAATTTTACATAAGGCGTAATAATAAACAACGTGTATGTAAATAGATATCAAGCAGGGCTTTCAAAAGTGCTCATTTTACCATGAACAGCCTATAACAGAAACGGAGTCAGAAGACAAGTTGTTTGTAATGGGCGGTAAATTCCTGGGCAGTACTCCTCAAGTGTCACAGCGAACACTAAGAAATTAATAAACAATATTTCGGGCGGCCGCAGTGGCGTTTATTCCATAGATGAAAGGTAAGCAGTGCTTATACCCTATACATATTGGAAATGTTTTACCCTATATAGTTTCGCCTTAATTTTGAAACGCCTGCAATTCTTCCACACTGGAAGTATTATAATTATTCTATAGACACTATTATTTATTAAATAATGATTTTGATAGACTTAATGATTTACGTTTCTTGTTTTGTGTAGTATGTAAATATTCATTTTCTTTAGGTTAATGTCTGCAATTTGATTTATTTTATTTCAAGTGTTTGCTTTGCACATAATTTTATTCGTCTATGTTCTATAATTGTTGAAAAGTTGTTAATATTAGTTGCTAGGGGTTGCGTGACCATAAACAAGTTAAATGTTTATTTATTTGGTTGTGTTGACGACGCAGTGTCGTATTATTTGAACTGAGGTTGCCATGCTGTGAATGGTTGAGAAGAAGGGCGCTTTTAAGTTTTTGTTGGAGCGATCTCCATTGTGGAGTTTACCGTCAGGAAGGGCTACGACTAGTTGTCGTAGACCCTATAGGAATTTCTTTTTGATCAGATCCAAGTCGAGTTTCGTACTTTTAATAATAGCAGACATGAAGCACAGAAGACGATATTTCGTGTGTATTGTTAATATAGTCTGCTCGCGCTACATACGCGATTCTTTTAGGAAGTTCGCCATCCGCGAGTGATGTGGGGTACTCAATCTATAGACTTTATTCCCTTCGTGTACCCAGGCTCACTGGCCTAAAGTGAGGGAAGATCACGGACTCCAACAAGACTCTACATGGCCGACTACCAACATCAGTGGCAACGGTTCATTTCATTTTCATTTAATTGTGAGTTAAATAACTCCATGTCTGTTTTGGGAAATACGTTCACTATGGCCGCAACTTTAATTATTTTACAATAGAGACGCCATACAGCCAGCCACGTTGGAATTTGCATTTTAGTATTTTAATTGCTTTACACTCACAACACCCCGATTGATTTTCACGAGTTCTCGTTCTCAGATTTGATGTGAGTTTTTCAGTAATAACCAACTTAGTGATTTAACAAGATATTTTCGGCAGACATTTTAAGATTACGATTAGGCTGAATACCGGCATGGGCAATCTCAGTTGCAGCCACGTAACTTCCATAAGATTAGTTCTAATAATTGAGTGCAATGCTAATATTTCAATGTTAGGCCAATTAGTCATTGTGGGTTTGCATAGTTATCTAAATATTCCCAGTTGTAAATATTCTAAAGAGTTATCTGCCTAGTACGTAATGCCATGCTTAAAAACACGAACATATTTTCTACTGAATTTCGATACACTTTTGATGATTGCTCATGCCGTGATTGGATAATACTGTTCATACATGGCTGAACCACAGAATAGTTAAGTACAAAAAAATGAAAATGGCGCGAAGGCCACAGTTGCTTTTATATATATTTGCAACACATTATTTTATAAAACGTACACAATGGTTTATGTAGCTCAATGTTTATAATAAACCTGAAGTCTATAACACTTGTTTGTTAAAATTTTACATTAGTTTTACACATTCCTCTCTAAGGTATTGAGAGATTTACCCTTATTTGTAGTGTTACAAAAATCTCTTTGGCAACTAGTTTCCAAATAATTCTTAGTACAAAAAATGGCTGCTGAGTGGCAGTGCAAGGGTCCTGAACGAGCCTTGTTTCTGATTGCGAAAGTATCCCTGGTGGTTGTTGATTGGGTTGTCTGGCAAGTAAGTTGCCATACGCTGATAGGCAAATTGCGTCCCGACAAGTCGCTGGCAAGTGCCGCCATTTTGTTGCCGTATGCTGTTGGAGTTCGCTGTATATCAGGTTGTTGCATTTCTGTATTCTGTCCGCGTGCCGCTACTGAAACCGCGGGGTATGAGGAAAGGATAAGGCAAGACATAGAGTCACAGCGGGGAGTGGGAAGCGTGGTCACGCATGTACTATCCGCAGTAACACATTTAGCTCCGAAGTGGCGTGAATATCGCCGCTGCGAGTGCTATGTCTGTCCGAAAGAAAAACACCGCCGTGCATTCTGAGGGCCGGAGAATCGTAAGTAATATAATTACAAAGTGTGATGAAGAGGCGAAACAAAAACGTTATGCTCTCACAGTAAACCAGGCGACAGCAAGAGCTGCAGACTACGCTGGAGTTTCGCAGACGTTAACTAAACAGATACGGAAGGAACAGAAAGAACTATATAACAGTGGGGAGGGCGGTAGCTTGCACACGCCGGGTAAACGACGTAAAACTAGGTCGGAACATACTGTCGTGAATATTGATGACTTTGATCCATGTGTAATTCGGTGGACGATTCAGGACTTTTATATGCAGGCAAAACGTGCCTCTACCATTGCAAAATTACTGCCCGTGTTAAAGGAGAAAATAGAATTTCCGTGGTCGCATACTTCGTTGCTTAAGGTGGTAAGCAACTAGGTTTTCGATGGAAAAAATCGCTAAGCCACAGGAAGATACTAATTGAGAGACTTCACATCGTACCATGGCGCCACGACTATCTAGTTGCAATGAAACAGTACAGACAAGGTGGGAAACAAATTATCTACATAGACGAGACATGGATAGGCGGTAATTTAACGTTAGGTAAATGTTGGCAACATGAAGAAGTGTTTGGCATACATGCTAATGTGAATTCGGGTAACCGATTAATTGTAGTACACGCTGGGAGTATTAACGGATTTATCGAAAATGCTCTCCTTGTCTATAAAGCCGGCACTGCCAGTGGCGACTATCACGGCCAAATGAAAAGTGTTAATTTCATAAAGTGGGTTACCGAGAAGCTTGCTCCTAACCTCCCGCAGCCATCTGTAGGACAGTGTAACCAAGACCGACTGCGAAGGTTACCGAGAAGCTTGCTCCTAACCTCCCGCAGTCATCTGTAGGACAGTGTAACCAAGACCGACTGTGAAGGTTACCGAGAAGCTTGCTCCTAACCTCCCGCAGTCATCTGTAGGACAGTGTTACCAAGACCGGCTGGGAAGGTACTGTGGTCACGTATAGAAGCTTGAGACTGAACACTGGGAAAAGGACTGTGTTGTGTCAGATGCAATTGACAGTATCGTTGTACGTCTTGACGACAGTAGTGATTCCTCCAGTGCATCAGGCGCGTGCAGTTCAAGCAGTGAACAAGAAAATCCGGGTTCACCATTAGCGACCCCGCTGCCTCGAGGTGAGTGAATGTTTTCTTTGTAAGATAGTACAGTCGTATAGCGTGGCCGGCTTATCGTTTCAAGGTCGCATTCCTGCCCAGGGTTTCAGAGCTGGCGCGCGGAGAGTACTTGCCTATTCTAAGGCTGCACTGTTTTCAGACGAAATCACAGAGACGTCCGTTGTGTGAATATCAGAATTCTAATTGCCACATGCAAATAGGAAACTGTTTCACACTGTGACGACAGCCAATTATGAATTCACAACTTTATGACATATAGAGTGCATTAAAAACTTACAGGCGGTCAACTTTTCTTACAGTAAATCACTGTTTCTAAGTTTCTATCGTTGCTGTGCATAGGAAAACTATCCTGATGAATTATGAGCATCTGTGGACAGTCGAGGTCGTGTCTACTGCACATCTTCTTGTGAAAACTGTCGGCTTATTCACCTACGAACCTAGCTTAGTTTAAAATGCCAAAACACTAATTTTAACAAGATCGGCGGATGGTGTTTGTCATTTAGAGGTTGAGTCAAGATTTGTTTACTAAAAGAACAACTTTGTGCTTATTTTACATGTGTTTTGAAGTAAAATTAACATTACAGAAAAACTTTTACTCAAAATTGACACAATACATACTAAACCCCTTCATGGTAAACTGAACACTTTTAAAGTCCTGTTTAAGATATATTTGTATGGACATAATATATATTGTCTAGGGCCCGATTACTTTATTCATGCATCGGTGAAGGGAAACGGTGATATTATTACAAAACTAATATTTCACGAATTTGACATTTCTTACAATTATGCAATAAAAAAACGAACACAAAATAAATAATTTAAGTATTCATAAATGTTCGCTAAACAGCTTTTAATTCAAGATTAAAGCACGGAACTTCTTTCTTTCTGTTGTTACCAATTTTATATGGCACACACCAGTCAGTGTGCTTGTTCAAATACATGCAGAGACAGGAGCGAAGACATTTGTCAAAGGTTTCATTTCAAAAGTGCTCACTTCACCGTAAACAGCCTATACACTTCTATAAATTATAGATATAAAGCACCTTTCAACTGGAAGTATTTAGAATTTTTAATACGCCAGATTTGAAAAAGAATGCTTAAATTTGTTCTTAACGCATTAATTTTACAACAAATGTCACAGTTTCAGTGCGGGTTTATTATTCCTTCTGACGATCTGACACAGCAGATCATTAGAGAATATAGGACCCTCTAGACCCTTGCTAGGTTAGTGTAGGTGGCACTATTAGATTAGTGTACTGCTTTTAAAAATGCTGGATGGAGAGGCGAACGCGCAGCTATGAAGGCTGCCATAAACACAAGCCATAGCGGCCCGCTCACACTCCCGTCGCAATTGCGCACTTCCGTCAGCCCGAGATGTCTCATTCCGCATTTTATTGGCCCAAGTGACCTGTGACGTATGAATGGCGGTGGACAGAGTTAAGCATTTGAGGTAAGACAGCGTGGACTGAACTATTTGAATATGAATAAACGAACATCATACACCGATGAGAAGCGAAGCTGTTGTGAGCCCCAAAAAGTTGGTTTCTATCAACAGACATAAAAAGAGGGTACGGCGGCATTAGTAAAATATTGCTGGGTCTTAAGTGCAGTTCGAACTTTATAACATTTACTTAAATTTTATTTAAACAGACAAATTCGTCAGTTATAATTAAAAAAAACACTTTGAACAATAACGCGCTTCCCCAAAACAATACAATGAAATTGTTACAGGCGTTCCTATTCTAGTTAGTAAATGTGTACCTAATTAACTGCTCCAAAAATAGTCTACAATAGATGAATAGCAAAGGCGATGCACTATGCTGTTTTATGGACAGTATCATAAAACTATACCATCAATAAAATTAACTGTAGTGCGCTACTGCTGTTAAGCTTTCCAGACAGCACACATAGAAAACATGGTCAGTTCAGAAGAACGCATCTGCTCAATTTGGACAGGACCTTAACACTTCTCTGATTTACGATAACCGGCGTGCCACTGCGCATGTCTATAACGCCATACTGTAACAATGTATACTTCTACAGACAATTGGTTCGCTGCTCTCAACTATCATTATTGTAACTGTGTAGCGTGCCGTACTGCAGCTACACCAGTTTCCCCTTTTGATGTGAGTACAATGTAAAAACTACTTTTGTGGAGATTTTGCCCGTTTTGCTGCATGTTCTACAACGAGAATTTGTTTTGGCCCTTTTCACAATACGCTACGCAGATGCGTAAGAAAACGGACACAGAACACGCAAACGGAACGAGTGGACAAAACGGGACGAATTTCAGGCAGGCGTGCTCAAACACTTGTATTAGGGTGAAAGGAGAGGAGGGGTAGGAAGTGCGGGACTAAATTTCATAGCATGTAGACTACAATGAGAGTTGTATACATTTATCTAAATATATTGTTACATGTGAGGACGCTTGAGGGGCGTATCTGAGTTCGTGAGGGACGGAACGTCCTAATAAAATAAAATAAACTAAATTTGAGTTCTAATATATTCGCTCTGCTATTATCTACAGCATTAAATTAGCTGTATCAACTTTTACTTTTTTAAAAATAAACAGTAAGCGCAATATTTAATGTCTATTTCAACTCCAATTAACGTCCTTCTTAATTGCTGCTGTTGGTTACAGTCAATTACTCCATACTCATTATTAGCATGGGATCAGTCTTTATTTCCATCATTTATAATGTTTTTCACTCACGCATTTCGTCCAACAGGCCAGTCTACCAACCACATTCTTCAAAATATTTGACACTCGTAGTCGCCGCCTTCTCTTCTCTACTGCTGGTCAAGCTACTCGCTCTTCTATCGCTCGGAACACAGCCACTCATTCATTCATCATATCAAACTCCACTCTCTGCCCGGAGGCCTGCTGTGATATTTATAGAGATCGCTGCGACATCTGTAAGGTTCAACGCACCCCGAGTCGCGCTCAGAGAACGAGGTGAGTAATCCAGAGCATTCTTCAGATATCGGCCGTAAACAATACAACCAAGGACCGCAGCATTCATCTGTAATTCGAAAACCCGTCATTGCCTGGCCTTCCTCCATCGCTATCATATAATAACTTTCCGTCCTTCTCTTCCTCGCTTGCTCACGGCCGGCAAAGCACCGAGCGTGTAACACTGCCCCCTCGCCAAGTCTGTTCATTTGCAGCGCCCGGACCTTCGCAGAGAGCCAGTCGGTCGACGCGGATAATCTTCGACTCCGCCCGAGAGCCTTGACGACAAATCCGAAAGATAACATCATTGATCATGTTCAGAATCCTGTAGGAGCCTTCCCAACATTTCTATAGGTTCGAGTCCTCTTTTCGTCTCTGTGGGTTGTACAGCCACACGAGTTGTCCATCTTGAAATACCTTGCCCGACATTCTCCTCTCATACCAGTTCTTCATCCTGTCACTATATGGTCCGTTGTGCCTTACATAAGCAGTAAACCTTTCGTTGCTGGTTTGAAAAGATGAGGTAACTCCACAATTTCCCCTTGCATCTTCCTTTAGATCATGTCTACCAATCTTAAAAGTGCCGGCACTTGCAGTGGATGCTGAAGGTTGTGGCTGGATCCTCGTCCGATGTACGCTGAAGTGCTAGCGGCTCCTGTCGGCTGCTTCAGTCCCTTTCTCGAGTTCACACAACTGGTTCTTTGCCCCACGAACCACTTCCTACATGGGACTGCTATCCTGAGAGGCACTACCGAGAGGGGCCATCCTGTCACTCGCTCCATGCCATGGGCATCTTTCTCTGTTATATAGCACAGTGTGCGCAGGGCTTCTGGACAGCATTCTCAGGTCATGTATATTTTCCAACTGTTTGGTAAAGTGTGCAGTTTGCAGCATCAGCTCATCGATGAGGTGTCTCAATTGCTGGGCATATGCACGAAGCTCATAAATTTCTTCATGCAAATGCTTGTACACACTCATCGAGTCCATTTGTTCTTCGCCAAACAATCCCTTTACTGGCTGCTGCTTCTGTTGTAGCCAATAAGCTCTCACAAGCCCTAGCTGTCCACATGATCAACACTCCCTCAATTTGGATCGAGAGCGACAAAACTCTGTAGCACGAATCCTGAAAGCGATGTCTCTCATAAACGCCTGCATCTCCTTCAGAGTCTTATTGATGCCATCGTCGTATTTGTTCAGCTTTACTGCATGTACTGAACGTCGGGGTGTGAGCTTCTGTTTAGTTGACTCCACCTCCAGTGCTCGGGCCTGGGTGTCCTGCATGTTTTGGTGTGCAGCCAGACATACTACTTGCTGTATCTCTGTGTCGGCGATGGTATCGATGAAGAAGTCGACTGCGAAGATGTCGCACGCCTCCTCGGAGCACTTGTGGGGCCACGGTGGCTGAGCGATTAGAACGCTCGCCTCCCAACAAGGCGAACCACGTTCAATCCCTGGCCGGGTCACCGGATTTTGACAAGTGGGAAATCTGGCGGACGATGCCGTTGGTCGGCGGGTTTTCTCGGGGATCTCCTGTTTCCCCCGCCCCTTCATTCCGGCGCCGCTCCATATTCCCTTCAATCACCCTCGTCGGCTCTGAAGACCTCGCTGTTAAGAGCTACCCAAATCTCTTCACACACTCTTCACCCCTCGGGGCACCCTTCCAAAGATAGGTGTCTTGCCATAGCTCCTGCAGTGGCTCTTCTAATCGCTGAGTGCGGCTTCGCAGCTGTGCATGGTGGGCATGTCGCAGGTACCGGTCGCCGAAACGAAGCTCCACGGCCAACACCAGTGTGCGGTACTCCAGTCGATGTCGCTCTGGCAGAGATTGTAGTATGCTCAGTACGGTGTCTCTCTGTACAGCAGTGAGGTAGTAAGCCCATTGCTCTGTTGTCGACCCATTTAGGGTAGCGACTATTTCAAACTGGTGTAGGTACTCCCGTCATGAAGTTTGGCAATCGTAAGGGGCAGGCTTTATTGAGAACCCCTTCCCCACTGCTGACTGTGCCACACCAATGCCGCAGATCTTCGTGCTATCCTCCGAGGCTGCTGCATTGGTTACGACTTCTACTGCCTCTTCAGCTTTGTCATCTGTCGATGTTGTGGTGGTAGATGAACTATACTGCTGCAGAAATTCCTGCCATTTCTTCTTCATCGCACTTATTTCCTGTTTCACTTCATTATCGACGGTGTCCATTCTTCCACTGATACTGTTCCCTATTTCATTTACACTGTCTATTCTCGTGTTCACTAACTCGCTAATGTCTTCTATTTTCCTGTCTACATTCTCATTAACAGACTCAATATTCTTGTCTAACCTATCTACATTTTCATTTACACTATTTACAGTTTCAATTATAGAAGTAGTTTGGTTATTTACAATTTCATTGATACTCTCTTTCACACTACTAATTTGAGTATTTACAATGCCATGTACACAATCTTTCACACTACTAACTTGGGTATTTACATCTTCTTTCAAGCTGTTTACACTTGCGCTCGCCTCGCTACTTTTCCCCTCAATCAATGCTCACAGTGTTTCCAGTTCCGTAGACATTTTCCTTGTTAACATTCAGTGCGCCAGTTGTACAAAACAGTCGTAATTATTTTCATACACAAATATTAAAATTAATGAATGTGTTTTAAAATCACTACCTATTTCCCTAAAGTCTAACAATATTTACAATTGATTAATAAATAATTGCCTCCATCCCACTTCTGTCACCAGTGTTACATGTGAGGATGCCTGAGGGGCGTATCTGAGTTTGTGAGGGATGAAGGTATAAATATAAAAAATAAATAAAAGAAGCTAAATTTGATTTCTAATTTAGCCACTCTGCTATTAGCTAGGACATTAAATTAGCTGTCTCCACTTTTGCTCTTTTTAAATTTAACAGTGAGCACAATATTTAATGTATATTTAACTCCAATTAACGTCCTTATGAATTGTCCCTGTTGGTTACAGTAAATTAACTCACACTCATTATTAATGCGGGTTCAGTCTATCTGTTTCCATCATTTATAATGTCTTTCACTCACGCATTTAGACCAATAGTCCATCCTACCAGCTGTGTCCAAAACATTTACACTCGCAGTTTCCGCTTTCCCTTCTCCACTACTGGTCATGCCGCTCGCCCTTCTATCGCACCGAACTCAGCCCCTCATTCATTCATCAGATCCAATTCCACTCTCGGCCCGGAGGCCTGCGATATTTATAGAGCTCACCGTGACTACTGGAAGGTTCAACGCACCCCGAGTGGTGCTCAGAGAACGAGGTCAGTAATCCAGAGTATTCTTCAGATATCGGCCGTAAACAATACAACCAAGGACAGCGGGGCGCATCTGTAATTCGAAACCCGTCATTGTTTCGCGTTCCTCCATTGCTATCGTATAACAAATCTCCGTCCTTATTTTCCTCGCTCACTAACGGCCGGCAATGCACCGAGCGCGTAACATTATGTGTATATACATGGTAATTTTTGAGTAGGTCTACCAATTAAATTTTTTTAACTCTCCTTCCCTGGCATTCAGGTGGAAGTCTTAAAAAAATCGTATGTTGAAAGTATTGTGGTTGGTGGTACCATTTTTACGTTCCCTTACGTATGCAATGCGCAACATGTGATATGAAAGTTGTTCCGATCCCTCGGCCATATGCGTAAGTATTTACTCATATATCACTCTACTCTCGGTCAGTCTGACCATGACGTACAATGTTTGGAGATGAAGTGCTTAATGTGAAGCTAAAACTAGTTTATAATTGTCTGTTAAAATTATGTTCGCAAACATGACTTACATATTTTCTGTACTGAGTAAAATAGTGAATAAATGTCAAGTAACAATTTGCCAAAGGTAACATCGGATAGACTAAATGAACCAAATGTAGAGTGGAAAAGCTAATTTATATAAGTGCCAGAATAGACACAGTTGAGTTTTCTTACATCAAAATTATCGGTGTGCCAATGGACTGCTATAAAATTAAAATATAAAATCATTTTCCTAATAGTTTTTATGAGCGCCAGCAGATGGCCCTTCCTGTATGTCCGCATACTCTTACAGCATTAGTTGATCTATGTGCCATTTTTATTTCACGTGGCTTGTATTAACGGTCACAAAAGATTATACCACACGCATCACATACTAGATAGTGACACATCACAATGGATATGCAAAAGTTATTTTCACTCCCGAAACTGACACAAACATGGACTATAGTCGTCAACTATTTTGCTACAATTTCGGTATTCACGTTGCCGATATTTCATATTGTACTATGTGCGTGCGTGTGTGTGCGCGAGCGCGTGTGGTATGAAGAGTAATCAGGCCGACGAGGGATTGTGTGCATCGTAAGCCATAAATTCAGGACTACTTACAACGTACAAGCGTAATCACTGTATTATACAAGATAGGCTTTGTAATTACATACTCTCTAAAATTGTGCATGATTACACATACATTGTGGTCAATGGTTAAGGTTTATTCTGCTACAGGTTAGGAATATATAATGTTAACAGCTTGGTAAGGGGAAAAATTTTGCCACAAGATGCGCTGAAAACACTAAGGAGTACAGTTTAAATGGCGTGATTTTTTAATATAAGCTAATTGTTTGAAATCTCGATTCCTGATTGGCTACGGCGTGATTTCTAAGTGTAGACTAACTGTTTTAAATGGACAATTACAAATTGGCGGGAAATGGCATAATTCTATTAATTTTCTTGTAAAATACACGTAGTTGCGATAAACTATTTTATGTTATACAACTCAAGTTAAATCAATAAATATTTTTTAACCCGCAAGTCAAGAAAGATAAACAAACAAAACTCACAACATAGTGTTTCTATTATTTAATTGCTTGTAATTCGTGGCTAGGCTCACGAAAATAGTCTCAAAAATTACATTGTCAATAAAATTTCATGGATTCTTCTAAACAAATACGTGTGCCTAATATATTAAACTTAATATTTAAAACGTATAATAATATCACTTGAATACAATGCACACTGCTCACTCTGTAAATATGCAAGAAAATAAAGTTGGAAAGCCCCACATTGAAGAAACTCATTTATTAGGGAAATCCCCTTATCCGTAAAGGGGAAGAACCTCTACAGTTTAAACCAACTTGTTAAGTTTCGTTAGTTGGTTGTCTGGTGCAGTGCAGAGTATCAAGTGGGTGATAAGATATATCTGTAGTGTTTAATTAGGCTGCTTATTTTGTGGCGAATTTCTTTGTTCATGGCTCCCCTACGCAGCTGTGTGTGGTTATATTTCTAGAACGACTGCAGGGTGTGAGATTTGCTCTAAACTAGTGATTTATGGTTGCAACATCAAATTTATGGGTGCAAATATGGATAATCCAATATGTAAAATAACGATAATTTTAGGTCGATATAGAGATAAAAATATCGGTGATCTTCAGATGTATCGATATTTTGGCTTTCGAAACCCATCCCTACTGCGCAGGACCAATTACGCATACCCCACCTGGACCACCCATACACCATACACTACAGATATATAGACCAGAGCGATCTCGCTATCTCGGTGGCTGCGCACAAGCAGTCTTCGTGTCCCAACACTGAACTGCTTTTTTTGCCAGCACGACCAGCAGAAACCGTGTGAATTAAATTTCAGGTTAAAACACGGTTTATGTAAACAAGTGCTTTGAGATGTTTTTATATCATGTAACCAATTTGTAATGCAGTTTGATTAAATTAAAATTGGTAAAAAGTATTTTATTAATATATAACTGCTTGTCATTTTAGTATTAAGATATAAACACACACGTTCATCACTGTTGACTATGTGACTTTGACAGTTGTGCTGCTTTGGGGTAGGTCAATGATGAGTACATGTGCAGAAGACGATGGGCCGATCCCGTGCACACGTCTATGGACGTAGGTGTAACTATTCACCCATTGGCTGCGCGAAACTCTGGGAACAGATCTTAATAGATTGGCTGTCACGTACTGCGAAAGATTCCCTACTGGCTGGGCCTCTGAATGGCGAACGGTATTCCGACACGTTACTGGCCAGTGCCGCCATTTTTCTAGCGTGTACGGCTGGAGTTCACGGTGTAAGCGGCTTTACCATCTCTGTATAGTTAACTACTCTGTAGTACAGTACTCTGTAGTGGGGATAATCGCTTGTAAAATAACCAATTATTCCATTGTTTAATTATAATCGATTCAGTGATTATTTTAAAACAATTCGATTAATCACGATTTTCAACTGTTTATACTTTAAAAAAATTGCCGTTACCTACATGTTTCACATTTACTAAAACTGTAAAATATAATTTTGAAACAACAAATTTTCAAAATAGGAGAATTTATTAAAAAAAAACAGAAACATTTTTTGGTGGGAATAGTTTAAAACAAATGTATATAAATACACAATATTTACGGTGAGTTTAACGTAAAGATTAGAACAAGACAATTTATTACTTTTATCGATTATTTATTCGACTAAACAATAATCGTAATCGATTCATTCCTAATACAAAATTATGCTATTATCGCATCACTACTCTGAACCCTGGTTTTCTTGTAAACCACAATGGCCACGAAAACGAATATCATCGACCGAAATAGTAATTTCCTATTGGCTACACGGATTCACGAGCACGGAAGAGTTGGGAGATGACCAGTTTTCTTACGTATCTTCGTAGTACCCGAGTACGCGTGCGTTCCGTTGGATATTAAACCTAAAATAAAGTTATCACTCGCGAATCACACCGATACCTGCATTTTGCACTCATCTTCTTCATAAACATAACCATGCCACTTTACAAACGTATTTAATCGCTCAGCATTTCTATTAAAAGTAACTGAAGTGTTTAATAGCTCTTACAAAATTTGCCGAAATTCCAACTGGTACTTCATTTTAAAACCGAAAACACGGCGATTAAATGGAAGTTATATACGATCAGTTCCGAATCTTCTGGCGTCGCAGTGGCGTGTAGTGAATTTTTTTTTACAGGATAAGCAGTATAATAACCCTACATATTTGAGTATTTTAGATAACATTTGCTAGTGCCGGGCTGTGGTTTTATTTTCAATTTTTACTTAACGCAACTTCCAACTTTGCTTACCCTTCGTAATTATGTATTTACTGTTTTATTATACCTAACATTAGTTATGAAAACGAAAACGAAATGAATGTAATAATAATTAAACTGAATATTATCTAGAGCATGTATTACAAATTATAAGTATACTCCCGTTTTCCCGAACACTTCCATCCACTTTCCACGAAAATGAGGACTTAAGACGCAAACAGAACGATTGCTTACCCTGCCGAAAGAACGCGGCAGGGTAACTCGCTTGCGAATTCGATTAATCGCTAGTCGCTCCGTTTGTGGAAATAAATACTAGATAGCAGCAGTATGCGTGTACAGTGCGGGAGTTACGAAAACTATGTTTCTCGAATCAGAAACGGGAAACTCAGAATTATATTTGTTAAATTTAAAGTTAAGGCGAAAATTATAAAGGGTAAAACATTTCCAATATGTACAGTATAAGCATTGCCTTGCGGCTATGGAATAAACGCCACTTTTCGGTTAAAGTAAACGCTTTTTGTGCAGTTTTGCTTGCGTGCGTAATCGAAAGAAAACGAACCTACCCTACCACCCCTGATCAAAATACATTTCTGTGCGCCAACAATGAAACACAGGCGTATGACTGGACACACTTATGGGCCCGGCTACAATCACCGTAAGAAATAACAATAAAAAAATTTAACACACACTTGTATGTGGGAACAGCTACAGCACAACATAACGGCGTAAGGTGGTGCGGTAACGGCGTAAAGAGGATTGTATATTTTCAATTCTCTTACGTCGAGTTCTACGCCGGCCAATCACGAGACCACATTTCCAACCACGACAGTCAGTGCAGTGTAAGCTTATGGGAAGAACATAATTACTAAATGAACTTTGCGGTACAGTTCCGATTTCCGTTTAAATATCCCGAAACACGATTCCCGCGGAACTATTTTTCATCACAAGTAGATACACAAAAATAAATATCAGGTTAGCCAAAATACTGCTCGTAAATATCCGCAATACATGTACAGCCTGTCTTTCTTTGTACTCGTTTCTTTATTCATTGGCCGCATAACAGTTTTCTTACTGCGGTTGTAGCCAGTACATTTTCATGTAACGCCACTTTTATTTTATGACGGGATAGCTACGGTGATTGTAGCTCAGGCACTGCGCACGCGCACTGGACGAAACAGAGCTACCGAAGATACACAACTTACCTCGAGAGGCGTGCCGAAAGACCCGCTCTTCCTTGTACACCGCACAGGTCGCTCGCCACATCCGCGCTGCTCGCGATGCAGTGACTAGTTCGCTTTGTCCTGCACAGCGCCGACTACTTACTGCAAGGAGCTTGTAGAGACTGCGCAGATGCTGACCTTGCGGCGTTGCCAGCCCGGCGCACGTACTCCGTACCGCGATGACGCATCCCGCGAATGACGCTGCACGCGCGCGCGGGCAATTCAAAGTTTGTAGCACTTCTGCGTTGCCAACCTAATTCCTTTGTTGCTAGACTCACCTGTCGTTGGTCTCGGCAACGGCAGCCGCAGAGCGCTGTAAGCAAACTATAGTCCATTCCCCATTGGAAGCAACTTTCTCGCAGCCCTGCTAAATATCTACTTGCAGGCCTGTTTCGTAGCCTTCCGCCTAATGTAAACAAACATTGCCATGTGACTGCCATTTAGCATCTGTCCAAATCAATGTTTACATGTCATTGTGTGTGTACATGTGTTTGTATACTTTCGCTACATCTAAAAATAAACATTGAAATGTGACTTCTAATTTTATACCTGTCAAATGTGTTGTTTACTGTTTACAGCTTTTCAAAGAATTCTGTCTTAGATCTATTTCAAAAACCATTTCGGACGAAAATTCACAGTTTAGGCCTATAACATTATTTAGATCAGTTTTATGACGTTTTAAAAATGCTCGAATTAAGGATAGTTCTTGCGGTTTCGTTACATTAACATATTTGTTTTCCACGACATAGCACATTACACGTAATGCACCTTAATATTTTGCCGCAACTGTGTTAAACACTGTTACAACTGCGGGGTAATGAACTGTAGTATTTAACTTTTTGTTATTGATATGAGTTGGATTATTTCTTTTAAAGGACGGCCTCAGTTCGAATAACGAAGGAATAGTCAGTCCAACGAAAAAAACGACTTTAAAATCAAGCACGCAACTCGTGATGCTTATTTTTTGTTATAGAAACCTAAAATATAGCGGTGAACATGCACTCAAATAAGCCTACCGTAACTTTCATTCCGCTCATATTTATATGTATTGCTACTTACTGTGTATTAGGTTGATTGAAATTTATTGGGGCTGGGCTTGGTTATTTTGTTGGGATTGGTGGTAAATCACGTTACACGACTGTGTTTCAAACATCCAGGGCAAAGGTACAACGTTGTGATAAATAAAGATACGTGGATATAAACAAATAACTTCGTCATAAAAACAGTTCACATTTACAACGTATAAATAGTTCACATCAAATATTTGAAATCATGCACACACAGTCCAGCGTAACTATCACCAAACAGCCACGCCACGCTATTTCACACGCAGCGGTTAATGAAACACACCGTAACAGTATATTCATTACTGCCGCGGAAACACAGATTTATCATAAATCGTAACTTGCTTAGGTAGGTTTAAAAAACACAACGTCTACATACGTGATGTATTAATTTGAAGTATTTTTCGGAGTAAGAATAATTTACGTTTCGTTTGACGAAAAGCAGTACGCCATGTCATGGTTCGCCACGTCTGCCAACCTCATTAGGTAACTGCCCCGCCATCATATCTAAATATATTAAAATAATTATTCAAACATTAAAATCTCGTTTCAGTTGTAAATTACAAATTCAAAAATCATTATTTTGCTGTAATAAGTTTGAAATATGCTACAATTGAAAACATGTATAAAATTCTTGATTACTAGCGAAGTGAAATTTCCCGAATGTGAAAGAGACGAAGAAAGAGAAAGAGTGCGACAAGCCTCGCCAGAAGACAGTTTTTCAATTGCTTTCTCACTCGATAAAACAACACTGTACCATTACGGCCTACTCACGATATTTTCCGCTGTTATTTTAAACTGTAAAAATGAGATATGTTGACATCGAAGCTACCTAAATATTTCAATATTTCGATAGGCACCGTTTAATTTACAAATGGTATATTAAAAAACTAGGTTAAAATAATATTTTAACTATGAACTATATCTTACCGACCGTTGCCAACACGTCGCTGCTCTCGCTGTTGTTAATTCCTATTTAAAAAGAAATTAATGTCACAAGTTATAGAAGATGTTATGGTAAAGTTTCATTTATTCAATAATAAAGTACTCTAAAGTTAACCACAGTGTTATATATTTGTGGAATACAAGTTATTGAAAAAACAGGTTGACATGTTTTGCCGAGTGTGTTTTTTCAAAGGTTGATTAACATAAGTCACTTCCAATCGGGAATGGACTATAGTGTTGTTAGCTTCGCTGGTATAGGGATAACACCATGGAAATATGAACGTCATATTCCCATTTTAAGTATAGACTTAAGATGAGCTAGACCGTTTATTCGTCTTCTGCGCATGTACCCAACATTGACCTACTTCAAGGAACACATCTGTCAAAGTCACATGGTCGACAGTGATGAAAGTGTTTGTTCATATCTTAATTTAAAAATGACAAGAACTATTATATGAATAAAATACTTTTACCAAATTTAAATTAATTAAACTGCATAATAAGTTGGTTAGAGGAAGTATACATTCATCTCAAAGCATTTGTTTACAAATCAGTTTTCTAACCTAAAATCCAAACCACGCAAGTTTCGCCAGAGGTGTTGGCAGAAAAGCAGTTCAGTGTTGGGACACGGAGATTGGTTGTGCACAGCCAGTGAGATCGGCCTATCTCATCTTTTATCTATGAGTTTAAGAAAAAAATTGCAATTCCCCTCCTCCCTATGCTAGCCATGTCAAACAGCACTACTTCGGTAGAAGCGCTTTGTGGCTGGGTTCATGAGCTAATGAGTCAATAAGGGCGTCAACTTTTCAAGCTAGTGTCCAGACCTGTCTCCTACGCCGTGGTCTCGGCCGTAGTTAGGGAAAATGGGCCAGAGTGCTCATGCGAGCTGCGAAGTGGCCGCTCTTAGTGTTCCGATACGGGACCGTTTTTCTGCCAGTAGAACTATAAATATAACATGAACAGGATTTGAAGTTAGAACACGGATGATGTACGTAAGTGCTTTTAGATGTTTGTATATTTTATCTGAATCATCTCACATATTTTTAATGCAAGTGTGATGTTTTCAAGTTAGTCAATGCATTTTATTTGTATAAAAGGGTGGGTCTGTTGAAAATTGAGATGTAAACAAACACGTTCATAACTGCTGACAACGTGACATGGACACTTGCACTGAAGATGGGCGAGTCAATGTGGAACGCATGCGCAAACGACGAAGATCTGTTTACCTCCATCTTTAGTCTATAGTCTCGGCCGTGCTCTAAGGACGAGGCCTGCACATGTCCCCAGAATTACCTCAATAATCGCCCAAAACAACTGTCAAAATCACGAGTTGCATCAATGATGTTCCGTTTGTTTAGATTTGGTCTTGAAACAAACCCGCTCTTGATTGCATTTTATTCGTGTTGCAGCTGCATCAAAAAAGTAGTGTAATTTAGCACGTCAAAGTATTTTCTTACGCAAACAGCGTGCTAATCACAGTCGGGGCCACTGGTTTTTGACTATTACGTGGGGAAGAAAAGCAGTACAATGTTGGAACACGGATATTTGTTTAATCTGCAGCTGGCACGCCCACTCTACGGTCTCGGCTATTTTAAGGCCGCTTCGCGTGGGGAGTGTTTGCGTGAGCGAGAAGTGGCAAGAACGTCGACCTTCACACACACATAACAAACGCTGCCTCAGAACTATAGCCTCCACGCCCAGTTTAACGCTTCCATACCCAGTGTAGACAGTCTACATGTTGCAAAGGAAGGTTTTATTTGGCCGGCACCACACTGCGAGACTTAGTGACCAATCATCTACCTGATGGGCAGATGATTTGTAAACCGTTCTAGTACCCTAGCTTATGACTGGTTCATGCCACTGATTACCGATCTCAAAGACTACAATTTATTGGTTGTGAAAACGAAACCAGTTCTTTATCATCTTAGGAACAGCACAAAAAAAAATCTGATTTGCACCACCTGAAACTGTTAAATTACGTCGGGATAAAAGGGTTAAAGGCAATCGCAAAAGGATGGTGGGGGGTGGTGAATCATGCCATACGAATAAAAAAAAAATTAATTTCATGACATATATATACAACGATGAAGCTATGTGACATACTCGTGTGTTCATCTTCAGTTGTTCCGTGTAGTCCTGATAAGCCTACCTTTAGCAAAACTATTTTTTAGCTCTAAAAGCACGCAAGCAAGAAAACGATAAGGGCGACCCTGGCACGCTCATTTGCCGACCCATCGCCGCTACGCCCAAGGTTCTGAACTGGCGTGCTGCATTTTCTTCGTGCTGCAGTTACTGGGGGTGTTTATTCCCTGTAGCGGTATAGCCTATTGGTAGAAAGTGTGTAGTCAAGTTCAGTGCAGATCCCTAGATGATTTGTTTTGCAAATCAGCGCGTATTTTAAATATATAGCAGTCTAAAAATACAATTTTGGGCTATGACGTGACTTCACAATTATCAACACGCATTAGTGTGTTGAAAGCTTCATTCCGAATTGAGCTGGTGTTAGCTCTTATCGCGTGAAAACCAGGAGTGGATACAGACTCTACGTTTTATATTGGGAGGTTGGAGAAGGGGGAAGAGAGTGTCGCTTCTCCATTGTGGAGGTGCAGGTGTCTATACCGCCGAGTCGTGACATGGCAAAAAAAAAGGGGGGGGGGCACTATATCATCATAATTTCAGAAATCAGTATTTAATTAATTATAAAAGACGAGTATTTTAAGCAATTAGGATATTATTTCATTTTAGGTTTAAAAAAAATTTCACAAGACAGTTTCACGCCAATGTGGGTATTTGGATGGAAAAGAGGGGGGGGGGGGGGGGGTTATGATGTCCCCTGTGGACCACCCCTTTTTTTTTTTTCTGCTTTCTGGATACGCCTCAGCATTATGAAGTGCACGTCCAAAAGTGAGATTTCAGAAATTTGGTACCATGAACGCAGTAACTGTGGAAATATTAAAGATATTCTTGTCTTGAAGGTATTTTTCGTTGACTTGTGGCACTTTTAAGGTGATTTGCAAAATGAAATTATACATGGGTACGTACTTTATTCGTTGAGTTCTGAACGTGAAGAATTTAGGCGTGCTCAAGCTTACGTGATTTGTACATATTTTCATTACAAAATTACATAAGCTCAATACGTTTAATGTATTTTCCAGGCTTCCTTGCACAGAGTATGGAACATGTCCGCGGATAAAGATCAAGCTGACGATGAGTTGGCCCCACACTGGGATACTGAGGCCCGTGAGCCATGAAGCCAGAGGGTGACGTACACCAATCAGCGGTGTGTATCCTCGGACTTGTCTGTGGCCAGAGAATAGGTAAGAGCACAGAAGAGAAATTACGTGGCGTATCCAATCGCTGGTAAGACTGCGCGAGGCTGTAAGACAGGCCTTGTGTTTCACTGGCTTTACACTCTGAATCGGAATCAGTTATTGTTTTACTGATTTTCAGTTGAAACTACCCCATCTGGAATCAGTAGACAAAGAAAACTACTAATCCCTTCAGTTAAATGAAATCCACTAATACAAACACTAGACAATCAGCTATTTATAATCGATTAATAAAAAGCACAAGGATTGCAAACCGTGCATTACGGTTTGAAATAACTTGGGTATACAATTATTTTGTCGTAAAACTAAATTATTACATGTACAAGGAAATTTTGGAAGTGGTTGGTATCGAACTGCCACCCCAAAACGCAACACATTCTCTTTTGTTTCTTTTGGCTGACGTTCTACCTACTCTGCTACTTTGCCACTGAGATAATCGGTCTCGCATTTGCGTAGTAACATAATTTTACAATGGCGAACGGCTGTAAGTTTCGTAATGTGAAAGTACTTCATGTTGTCGAAATATAAACATATTATGCTTACGTAGAAACATGTCTTTGTAAGGCTCGAAAGTCATTCAAATTAAGTTTAGCTCAGATTGTGTGCTTTGAAAGAGAAATATAGTTATTTTAACGGTGTTGTCAGTGTTTTCTATGTATCTGCCATTTTACAAATGCAACGAGATTTTACAGAATGAAACTGTTATATTGAAGAAGAGACATATTGACTAGTAATAACTGTGCTAATTAGACAGTGGACCATTAGAAAATATGCAATATTTTATCAAATTTGTCGTTTCCTCATTATTTGATCTGTTAACTTGCAGAGACCACAAAACTTTTGTTGGTGTAAATCCACCTTTCTTGTTGAATCACCGCACTATCGAGTCAGTAAAATTATCACTAATCTATCTGCAACTAAAAATAATAGTTTAGATCTGTAGTGCCTCGTTGCATTGTAAAATGGTGTATACTAGTGGGCATTGATAATCTCGTAGATTGAAACCACTATATATATTTTTTAAAGCGCAGAATCCGAACTAAACTAAAAATAAATTGACTTTCGAACTTTGCAAAAACATGTACTTGCGCAGAAATTGTATATATTTCGACAACAAGAAATACTTTCACATAACAAAACTTACAACAATATTTGACAATACATGTCGTGGATCAGTACCCATAATACGAGCACACATTTGTCAGAGGTAGAGTAGGGCAGTGGATATGGCTGATCATGAAAGCTTCAGCATGCTTTGTTTTATGGCCGGAGGTTCGAGCCCAACCACCTCCAAAAACGTTTTTGTGTAGACAATATTTGGGTTCTGCGACAAAATATATCATCACATCGCATAACATCACATAGGAATGCTCTGTGCTTATTTATTAATAAACAACTATAAATAAGTTGTTTCCTACTGCTTGAATTAGTAGATTTCCTTTATCTGATGAATTAGTGATATTTTTTCTACAGATTCCGGATGGAGCAGTTCCAACTAACAATCAGTAAAAAATAACTGATTCCGATTTAGAGTGTAGCACGTTTCGAAATGTTCCCGTATTGGTTGTCAGCACGTTGGCAACTAGATTACCTGGTAAAACGTCACGAGCATGGCGTCAGGTTCAATCTGTTTGCACAGTCTTTTTCCCTGCCTGCAACGCGGCGCAGCGATTGTGCTGGATCAGTAGTGCCAACTGTCTCACATCACAGCAGTCTGCCACGAGAGTCTTGCCAACTCTTGAGAGTGATATTTCTTTCTGGTCAATACTTCTTACGGTTCAGTACCGCAATCTTTGTATTTAATTGTCTTAATACTCCAGCTGTGTTTCACTATAATTATGAATTAGCAAAACTTAATATGAAATATTTTTTTAAATTAAGACCGGTCCTAACAGTTAGGTATCAGTGGTTGTGTGTCATTTCGACGGCGCGCCTCATCCCCCCCCTCCTCCTTGTATGGCGCCTAGTGGAATTGCATTTTATTTCACTAAGGGGTGCAAATGTGGTGTCGCCCACACTCCTTATCTCCACGGATGACACACCACAACGATTATTTTATTTTGAACTACAATTGCCTTCATTATTATTTTCACCACATTAACATGGATTAGTACGTGCCACGAATCACTATATGATTATTTGTTGTAATACTTTGAATTTTTAATGAAAAGCATAATTTCTGTGCCATTGTATAAGACAGCCCACAATAAAAATTAAGTTTTTGTCATATCTCGGGAAACAGTCAACCGATTCTTACCAAATTTTGCGAAGAAGTTGTACTATGGTAGGACGTTATCTATAGATACAAAAGGAAAAGCTGGCCCTAGAAACATGAAATTTAGGTGAAACATTCGTTATGTAATGGAGGCATCGGCTGACGAGAGATTTTTCAAAACTCAACCCCTATAGGAGAAAATATGTCATGTGCATAGTCCTATCTTACATATAATTACGCATATTCCTATCTTGTAGATAATTATATATTTATTCCTAATCTAAATATTACTAACTTGCAGCACTCGACACAGTTACTAAATTCGCATACCTACCTACCTAAACTATTCCTTCCGATGTATGGATGACATGTAATAAAATGGGTTTACAATAGAAATAGAAAAGGGGTATCCAACATTGAAAAATGTATAAGTGTAAAGACTAATAGTCTTTTGATGGATGAATTCGCAGGTTAAATAATGAACAGGTTGATTATCCTTCGTATAAGACTGCATCAATCATCTTGCTTTTTACATATTCATAATCAGCAGACCTATAGTGAGCTAGTTAAAATAGATAACATACACTAATTGTTCTGTTGTGAAAACAGTACATAAGCTTGCATCATGTAAGAACGGATGTAATTTATCAACGACCATGGCAGAAGGGATTGTCACGAGTGGAGTCATCTACTATGACCGTGTACTGTGCTAATGATGACATCAATGGTATGCTGGGGAGGGTTGTTACTTAAAAGGTTTCTGTTGGTGGGGTTAATGGATGATGTAGGAGTGGTATGAAATGAAAAGTGATTATGTTGCATATAAAATGTGATGTGTGTGGCATGACTGAAGTATGCTGGGGTTATGGTTGGTATAGTACCCAGTACTCTTGGTCTGCAGGGTTACTTATATTTGGTTTTGTACATATGAGGTGTGGTGGCCATCATTTTTATTGGTATGGGTGTTTAAAACAGTGATTTATATTCATGTCTGGTATGATATTTGGCTGGTGTATGATGGTATGACAAACATATTGGACTAGTGATTGTTTTGGCAATGCTAGCATCGGCTGAGGTATGCTTGAATTTTAGTAAACAGTGTGTTTATTTAGTCCGATGACAATTCGTAGAGCAGATGGCATGGGTGGTATGGTTGATTTGAGTTTTTTTTTGGTTATAGGTGAAGGCATGTTGATTGACCTGGTATGACTTGGATTATAAAGGTTGGTATGGTTGTATAGTAACTAGTATATATTTTGGTTGGTGTCTGATGGTATGGCAAACATGTTGGACTTAAATTTTTTTTGTAAGGTCAGTGTGGGCTGTGGTATGCTTGACTTCTGTTAAGAGGCACGAGTATATTTAGTCTGGTGACGGTTAGTAGAGCAGATGTTATGGATGTTAGGTTATGGGTTGGTCTGGACTATAAAGTTTGCTTCGATTGCTTGGGTTAACATATGTGGTATCTTGGGTGATGTGTTTTTTCCAGTATATCTGTCTTGTGATTGTTGGTGTATGTCAAATGGTGTAGAAAGTATCTGTGTGTATGTAGACGAGTCCTGTAATTCTAAAGTATGCTTGAGTTTAAAGTGTTTGGTATGGGCAGGTCAGTATATTTTGACTGGTGTCAGTCGACATGGTAGATGGTATGAGAAGAAGTTGATTGTGTCACTGGTATGGGCTGTATGTTTGCTTTGTATGATCTGTGTGGATGAATGGTTGAGGTATGCTAGAGTTATAGTGGGTGGTATTGTTGGTAGGTGTAAGTGTTGTTGGTAGGTAGAACAAGTAGAATGGGTGTTAGGTTATGGGCTGGCCTCAGCTGTATAGTTGCTTGGTACACCTGAGTCATGGTGGATATTGTGCTTGGTGTATTGGGTGGAGCAGTTGAACTGAGTTTTTCTTCGGTTATAGGAGATGAGCTATTGAGTGGCCTGGTATGACGGGTTATATAATGGATGGTATGGTGGTCAGTATATATTTGACTGGTGTTGACCAGTAGAGCAGAAACTATGAGCAGTAAGTACATTTTTCGTAAAACAGTGTGGACTGAATGGTTGAGGTATGCTTGAGTTATAGTAAGAGGTATGAACGATGAGTATATTTCGTCTGGTGTTGGTTGGTAGAGCAGATGGAATATATGAGTTACAGTGGCTGGAATGGCT
The DNA here is from genome assembly GCA_029891345.1 of Dryococelus australis. Taxonomy (NCBI): domain Eukaryota; kingdom Metazoa; phylum Arthropoda; class Insecta; order Phasmatodea; family Phasmatidae; genus Dryococelus; species Dryococelus australis. The sequence goes on along the minus strand of CM056994.1, from coordinate 300,878,618 downwards.
AGTTTATATGTGTAACTGGTGAGGTTAGATGTGCTGAAATGGTAGTCAATATAGTTGACTTATGATTGATCAGTAAGTCTGAAGTATGGTGGTGGATATGCTCTGTATTGTTATTTGCACCACTGAGGTATGCTTTGGTTACAGTAAATGACATGGTATGGGCTGTGTGTTTTTGGTTGGTATGGTTATCTACTATGGTGTTTAGCTGATATATTCAGACGGTATAGTATGTTGGTATGCTGGAGGGCTGTCACCTTGTATGTTATGGTAGGTGTCTGATAGCAATGATATGACAGACATGCTGGAGTTATGATTTTTGATATATTTTTCTAAATTTGTTTGTGATATTTCTTTGTCGTGTAGTATTGGAAGGTGGATAGGTAAGGGTAGGGGTTTATGTTTAGGGTGCTGGGATGAGTGTGAGGTTAACATAATATGTTCTTAGATTCCTTATTTATTTATTTTTTGTATTTTAGGTATTTTTTTCAGAATATTTTATTCATTTTTAGAATATTTTATATTTATTCTTAGAATTTTTAATGTATTTTTTAAGATTATTTTTAAATATTAAATTTATGGGAAATTTTTAAGGAAGAAGTGAATTTTTGGGGTTAAATACCTGATTTCAAGCTAAAAATTACAAATTTTTTGTGGAAAAAAAGGGAAATATTTCAGTGATTGCGTTGATGGTAGGAGGGAGTTTATTTTGATGGAATAGCTTTGTCTCTGAGTGTGCCTGTATGGCTGTTAAACAGGAGGGCAGGAGGTACGATGACAGGTGTGTTGGTTAATATAGAAGGTCGAAATGTATGGCTTGAATATTATGTTGGTCAGACTGATAATAATATGAATTGTATGCAGACTTAACATTGGTAGAGGTGCTTTTAGAATGTTTATACTGTATGACCTCTCTGCATGGCTACTATAGGTAACTTGTTTTTGGTTATATGTTTTTTATGTCTGACTTGAATGTTTTGGTTAGTATGGTCTCATGGCATGGTTGAAATGGATGGAGTAACATGATGGTATTGTCTGCCGGCATGGGCTGCTTGTATGGTTTGGTTTTTTTTATAGCTAGTACATCTAAATGGTATAACCTATTGGTATGACTTGGTTGTACAGTTAGTTTCTTGTATCGTTGGTATAGTCATTATGTTGATTGGTATGGTCTGATCCATGTTCGGTTGTGCTGGCAGTGTGACAAAAGTGTAGCTTCGTTGGTGTGTGGGAGAATGGTTTAATTTGTGATTAGTTAAGAGCGAAATGGCTGATGGGATGGTTAGTTATTATGAGAGGGGCAGAACGCTTAGCTGGTATGGTTGGTTGGTATGATTAGATGGTTTTTGGGAATTAAGACTGTATGGGTGTTATAGATGGTTAAATTAACAGTATTGATCTTATGATAGCATAGTTGGAGCTTATGATTGTAATATTTGATTAGCTAGGCTGGTGTTATGGCTTATTTATAAGTGTAACTCGTGAAGTTAGATGGTGTGAAATGGTAGTCACTATAGTTAACTGTTATGATTGATCAGTAAGTCTGATGTGTGGGGGTTGATAAAGTATGTATTGTTAATAGCATGACTCAGGCATGCTTGGTTTAGAGCGAATGATATGGTTTGGGCTGTATGTTTTGGTTGGTATGGCTATCTGCTATGGTGGATCGTTGATATATTCAGATGGTATAGTATGTTGGTATGCTGGGTTGTGTGGCTTTCGGAATTGCATGAATGAGGCAAGCTAATGTCATGGTAAAAGTTATTCTATATCTGTTTTGTTACTCAGGTTCATTAGGTTATCAATATTGTTTTAAGTATTCAGGAGGTATGTTATCTGTAAGGTTTCATAAGAAAAGTTGTTAGTATGTATCACTGACATAATTAACTAGTTTGTTGGTTGATAGAGCGATTTATATTAATGTCTGGTATGCTGGAGGGTTCTCACCTAGTATGTTTTGGTTGGTGGTGTTAATGGACACCATAGGGGTGGTATGAAATGAGTAGTTGTTATGTTGCATATACAATGTGATCTTGGCATGACTGAAGTTGCTGGGGTTATGGTTGGTATAGTACCCAGTACTCCTTGTCTGCAAGGTAACTCATATTTGGTTTCATATGTCTGAGGTATTTTTTGTTGGTATGGATGTTTGATAGAGTGGTTTATATTAATGTCTAGTATGATATTTGGCTAGTGTCTGATGGTAATGATGCTATGACAGACATGTTGGAGTTACGATTTTTGGTATATTTCAGTGTGTGTGGGTTGAGTTATGCCTGAATTCAAATTAAAGGTATGTGTATATTTAGTCTGATGATGGTTGGCATAATCAGATAATTTATTTGATGGGCTGTATGGTATTTGGCCGATGTCTGATGTCATGCATGTTGGAGTTATGATTTTTGGTATATTTTAGTGGGTGTGGCCTGAGGTATGCTTGCATTATAGGGGATGGTATGAGTATATTAAGTCTGATGATGGTTGGTAGAGCAGTGGGCATGGGTGGTAGTAGTGGTGGTGGTGGTGGAGATTGACAGAGAAGATTGATTGGGTGTTAGGTTATGGGCTGGTCTGAGCTGTACATTTGCTTGATACACTTGATTTGTGATGGATAGTATAATTGATGTGTTGGGTGGTGTGGTTGTATTGAGTTTTTTATTTGTTTGTAGGTGATGGCATGTTGGTTGGTCTGGTATCTGTCAGTAATTATGGTTTGACAGATGGTAAGAATGTTTGTGTTGCAGGTTGGTCTGGACTAAAAATTTTGTTGGCACACTTGGGTTATCATAAATTGTATGTTGTGTGATATGTTTTCCAGAATGTATGTCTTATGGTTGTTGGTGTATGTCGAATGGTGTGGACCGTATGTATTCGTGTAATGCTAAGGCATGCTTGACAGTGTCAGGTATGGGTGGTTATCATATTTTGACTGGTGTCAGCCAGCATGGTGGATCGTATGAGAATAAGTTGAGCTCCATAGCTCCATAGATCCATTGTTCCATAGCTCCATAGCTCCATAGCTACATCTTTCCATAGCTCCATAGCTCCATATTTCCATGGCTCCATCATTCCATAGCTCCATAGTTGCACAGTTCCGTGGCTCCATAGCTACATAGCTCCAAAGCTACATACTCCATTGTTCCATAGCTCCATGTCTCCATAGTTCCATAGTTCCATAGTTTCATAGTTCCATAGCTCTGTAGCTCCATAGTTCCACAGCTCCATCATTCCGTAGCTCTATAGCTCCATAGCTACACCTTTCCATAATATATTTTTTAAAATATACTTAATATTTTTAAAATGAAAAAAATCTATATATTCCAAGTTCTAACATATATGACTAGAGTGTGGTGGTTAGGTTAGGTCAAGATAAGTTAGGTTAACATGTCTTCCAAAGTCCTGAAATGGGGTAGAATGTGTGACTAAGTTAGAAATAATCTGTGTCCTACACAATATGAAAATACGTTCTAAGTCTTACACGAGGTGGACAGCGAAGGTGACTAAATTGAGTTTTTATTTGGACTAGTGGTAAAGTTAAGGGGTTGGCGAGAGAAATAAAATAAATATACAGAAGAAGTCGAAGAAGGTCCCATAAAATACAATGTTTGGCTGGAGTGTACCTATGAAAAACATCAGCCTTTGCATGAAACCATCAGTCGCTGAGGATTCAATACTGCGAATCAAGCACTGTACAATGTTGATAATATCCCAGGGGCTGTAGAGGGCTTGAAATAAAAACTTTGCCATGAAGAATAAGAATACATGGGCAAGGGTTCTGGTTGGGCGCTTGCTAGCATAGACTGCCATGAGCTGCGTATAAACAGGCTATATTAACTATGTGAAAAGTGAACATGCTGGTGTAAAGGTACTATGTGAATAGTGTGGAAAAATTTAAGAATTCTATTTGTAGTCTTAAGTATGTGTGTATATATATATATATAAGTTTTAATTTCATGCTGATGTCGTACCCTGCCTGATATATATATATAATATTATGGTGCTTGGTTTATTCATGTATACATTTAATGAAAATCTGAGTAGGATAGTTATGCCTACAAAAAATTGTCGAGAGAATTTTTTGTTGCACTCTACAAAAAATTTCAGTGCAACTTAAAAAAATTAATAAACATTAAAATCTAATAGGTAATAAATACAGTTTTTTATTCTCTTACTTTAATCCTGTATAGTAACCAGCCTGTTATAAAGAAATCCCGTATTATTTTAAGCTAACCACTATGCTTATAAAGGCCTTAAACAAATAAATTCTCAGGGTTAGAAATGTTACTTGCAAACTAAAAATATTGTGAGACTACCAGCCTCCTAAGAGTTCGCTAATTATATTTGACTAACTAGATGACTGTACATATTCACTTGCTTACAGCCTGACTTGTTACATAATTACTTTAAAAAGAATATATAAGAAAATAATTACATGTGAGCTTAAGAATTCAGACTCCAATTGAAAGTTACGAGAGGTTACAATACAGCACATCGCAAGTCTTTACATTAAAAAAACTGCTCTAAAATATAGTATTCATAAGCCATATATAAAGTGGTTGAAAAAAGATAAAATACATTAATAATATTTCTTTAATTATACGAGGGAATGTAGCTGCTGCATTTGCAATTTATATACAAGTTTCAAACACTCGACTCAGTGTGAGATTGATGTTCGATAATCCTGCCCTTATAGTTCAGGGGTAGGGTGGCCGACCTGTAGTTGGAGGGTCGCGGGTTCGCCCCCCGGTGCCTCCGAATTGGCGGATGCTTAGTTCGATTGTCGCACTGGGAATTCGTCAACAAGTCTGTCTCACTAGAGCTTCGTCAACCTCAAAAATGTCACAACAACATCAAATGAAGGTTTAAAAAAAAAGTGGTTAGCATGTCGGACTTCTAATTCAAAGGTTGCGAGTTCGTATCCCATCCGAGCATGAGACTATTTCCTTTTTTTTTTTTTTTTTTTTTTTTTTTTTTTTTTTTTTTTTACCAGCAGTCATGGGAAAGTGTGAAATTTACAAAGTTTAAGATCTTTGAACTGGATTTACTTTGCAAAATACATTTTTTTTTGTAAATCTTTACTACATTTTCAAAGAATATTTTTTTCGGTATTATTCAAATGATAAATAAAATAAAATAAAGTAAAATAATTCTACTTATTTATTAATACATCGATTCCTAGATGACTGTGTACAAGGCCGGTTAGCCCAGTGCCTTGTGATCACCTAAGTTTGCAAGCAGTTGTCCCTTCCCCCGCGCGACATCTGTTGATGATATCACTGCTTGTGCATGACGAGATGTCACTCTTGGTGGGTCGCTGCAGGTCATCTGCTCTGGCTGACCTGTCACAGATGAATCGTATACCTATCGGTGCAGACAGTTACAAGGCTAGGTGACAAATGTAAAAACGAATTGAATAAAGTAAAATATTAACACAAAATATTGTTTGTCAAAATATAAAGTATTGAAAATCGAATATGTTTTACAAAGTCCTGCCTGGAATGTACTTTACAATCATTTTTATATATCTTCTTGTGTATGGAAAATTACATCTTTAAATGTTAATAAATATAAGGACTGACGATTCGTGCACACTAGTAGGCTATGAAGGAACTATGTAGATGTTGGAGTCAAACATGTATAAATTATCAGAGGAGCAAAAGTGGCTAATCAAACAAGTTAAATCTTAAATAATATATATGTAAGTTAAACCAAATAAATAAAATATTTAATTAAAAATAATATAATAAAAAAATAAACACTTAAAAAATACTTAAATCAAAAATAAAATACTTAAAAAGTATATAAGTTAAATCTAAATTTCATATATGTAAGTTAAACCAAAATAATAAAAAATGTATTTTAAAAATAATATAGTAAAAATGAAAATCTTAAAGAATTATTGACATGTAAATAAAACATTTAAAAATTATATAATAAATAAAAATTATATTGTAAAAAATAAAACTGAAAAGATTATATAAGAAATAAAAAATTTAATGTCTTTAATGAGAGGTAAAATATTATGTATTTGTCTCCAAGCTATATACTTATAATAAACTCTTGTCCCAGTACATGTCGCAATAGCCTAGTTGTCTAAGGTGTAAGTTTGGCTACCCAAGGTCCGGAAGTTCGTTCCCGCACTATTCCAGATGTTATTTTGAGTTCTAAGAAAGCAGCGCCCCTATCGGTCAATTGCAGAACCAATATAGTGACCAAGCACAAGCGAGATCGACTAATCGAACGAGAACGACCCCAGCACTCCTACCACCTAAAGCCAGAACTAATATGGCGATGCTCCTAGCGGCCAAAGTCAGAACTAATGTGGGAAACAAATGTAAACAAAAATGGCGGCCTCCAGTAAGAGCCACTGTACACAAATAATGAACGAATGGGAGAGAAAGGAAAGAAAGAGAGAAGGAGAGAGAAAGTAAGTAAGAAGAGAGAAGGATAGGAAGCGAAAGAAATTGAAAGAAGGAATGCAAAACATAAAAAAGTGGGAGCATTCGGAGAAAACCCTTGGAGAGGAAGAGAGCGAAAGAGAGGAGAGAAAGAGAAAGCAAGAGAAGAAGGGAAAGAAGATAAATAATGCAAAAGAGAAAAAAGTGGGAGCACTCGGGAAAACCCTAAGAATGCAAGAGCATGAAAAAATGACATGCTGGTTACCAATATGACTACAAATATGGCGGTGTACTGGCTAACAACATGGTGGAATCCAACATGGCGGTTGCATGACCGGAAGGACACAGCAGGTATTCCAGGATCGAACATGGCGGTTCGAGCCACCGAGTCACTCCCTGATGCACTCGAACATACTTTATCCCATTAATATAGTAATTTATCAATACTGAATACATTGTTACTAGACGGCGTTATGCACATAAATTGCGCGGTATTTTAATTGATATTTTCTCCTCCGAGATCTAACAAAATGTTGACCTATACACAGTTGTTGTTTGGATTGAATTTCCTACGTATTGATCCGATTCGTTTTTGTTTGTACTTACATATATCTTCTTGTTTTAAAAAATTGTTGTTGAAATGTTAAATATTAACGGGAAAATGGTGCGACAAAAAGTTATGATAATTATTTGGGATGGAGCTTGTCTATTTCGATCCCTTTATTTTTGTATGTTCGGCACACATAAGTGGCAATGGGCGTGCATGAAGAAATGACAAATTTTGTGATAAATAACTGGAATGACTTTTCAGTTATGTCTCGCCATAGTAATGGTGAAAACTACAACACACCAAACGATTACTAAGCCGATATGATTCTGCCTTCGACATACGGCAGATTGTGTGAATTGTTCGCAAAAGGAAGAGTATATAATTTTGTTTTTGAAGTTTACAGAAACGATAACTTAAATGTTAAATAAGGCAATGAAGCTTGTCTGACAAAGCACCTTCGCTTTACACATAATCTAGCAAATGGTAATTTTGATTCTTACATGTTTCATGAGGAACAACGATAGCCAATAACGTAGCAATCCATTCTACACCAAAATGGAATTCTGATGTGGCTAAAACCCCTGTCACACTTTCAAACTGCTTCCAATAAGTTTGGTGAGATAAAGTTGGACGGTTATGACGTCATAGAAAGGTCATAAACGCTGCCATATTTGTCTGAGAAAGTTGGATGCCTTCAGTTTCTATCAAACATTTGAAAATTGGACCGGTTATAAAATTGATTTGATGTTTGACGGTCTTAGCCAATCAGAATCGTGAACGACAAAAATGGACGCCAAGAAACTTAAAATAACGAACAATTGCTGGAAACGAAGTAAGTTACGAAGATAATTAATTTATGTAGAAGCTGTCTGGACATGAATGCTATTCTAAGTGAATATTGAACATAATATTACGAACTCAGAGGCATTTATTTCGCTGTGCAGGAAACATAACTTATAAATAAAATTTTAATTTAGTAAAGAAACGAAAATAAATTACAATATTGTCTACATTTCTTCCTGTAATGGATCGCATGGAAAAACAAAAGCAATATCTCACTATGAAAATAATTTATAAATAATATCTCTAATTACATTCCCCCAATAAAAAAATTTGACAGTGTGGCACATTTTCAAACACATTCAACATTATTTGATAAAATCTGTTGGAAAGAAAAATTTGATGGCCGTATTTTGTCCTCAAATTTTATTGCCATATATAGTTGAGGCAAAAATTTGATCGTGTGAAAGGGGCTTTAGAAAATAACCTCCCGGTGTATTGAAGTAGTGCCTCATTCCATACGTACCCATCCCCTCGACAACCCAATTCAGATGCAACATCTTATATTGACTCTTCCTCCGGGCTGTCTAACGTCCATACACCTATTTCACAGTCAACGTGTTCAATGGTATCTCAGAAGAGAAAGAAGAAGCGTAGGGCTCGATACACTGACACGACAAAGAAGAACCAAGTTAGACAGGTTCAGAAAAAAATGTACACAAATTAAACCTACGCCATACAGGAAATCTGCATCTAAATATCAAAAACGTAACCCAGAAGTGCAAAGGAAAGCCAATGCTTATTATCAGCAGACACATCCTGAAGTTCACAGGGCAACTCAGTCTTGCTACAACATACATGCAAATGCACGACCATGGAAAACTAAGCATCTTTCAGGAATATCATACGATCCTGAAATAGCAAACGAAAGTGATCGTATCGTGACTATTGGCGATGTGAATCGTAAGTGTCAGTGATGTAATGCACTTAAGTGGAAGGATGAAACTCCTGAAATGTATTGTTGTAGCGGAAATGTGCAATTCGAACCATTACATAGCCCTCCTGAACTATTTTGAATTGATGTATGATAATAAAAAGAATGTATTATTACTTGCCCATGCACATTTTGCTGTGAAATTTGAAAATAGTTAGAATTAGTCAGCAACCGACAGTGCATTTCGCATCTGTGCGTTGTGGAATACAAACAAGTATTCAATTAACAAAACGATGTTTCACAATAATATCAATAAATCGAATCACATATCTTGTGGGTTTCCTCTGATAAAATATTGCGCTTATGTCTCAGATACGGACACAGAGTACCCACTTAAGGGCACTCCCTAGTATAGGCTGTTCGCGGTAAAGTGAGCGCTTTTGAAAGTTCTCTTATTTGGAATAATAGTCAACAAACACATTTTATTTTATAGTCTTAGACGTTAACTTCCGAGTGCGGTGGAATATACACACTGTGTTTATCAGGTATATGGCGATATTTATTTTTGAAAGGTGGTTAAAGGATAAAAATGGCTGAAAGAAAAAAGTCACCAGGGCCTCAATAGTGCCACTATGAACAACCTTACAATATTGCTCGCAAAATCAGTGTTTGAGCGTATGTACGTATCTAAGTAAATAAAAGGTCCGATAATATCGTTTATTTTCTAGTCAAGATAAAAACCATTATTTACAGTCCCCACGTTCTACTTTTATCGTACCAAATAAATTCAAAGAGAAAAAATAGTGAAAACGGCTAAAAACAATATTTTCAGGGCTTCCTTCGCAGTTACCACAAGAGAAAGGAAAGAAGTACAAAGATGGCAGCTGTCGTTTAATCCGTTGGCTTTCATTACGTGTAAAAATATTCTACTACTGCAGATCTAATTCACGATAAATTCAGCCTCTCCATAATGCATAGCGCACCCTTGGGAGGGCCCGTTTCAATGCTTCCTTATGGCCAAACGAGGCTTTGAGGCTTTAAAAGAATTATATACAGGCCATTTCAGGTTTGTTTACACTTTTCTGAAGCCCTGCTAAAGTTCAGCTTCCAGAATATTCCTCCGCCTCGTGCAAACAAAGCGTAACCGAGTCTAGAAAATCACACCAAAGGGGCAACGCACTACGTTTCTGTGCACTCAGTGTAATAATATTTTGCATAATAACTATTTCTTACTAGGCGTTACCAATGCACCTATTTTCTCCCTTCTTTTATTGATATTAATAATGAATTAAATATTATACGTTCTAGGCATATATACAATGAACCTAATACATTAATTTAATCGAAAATAAGGTACATTTATGTTAAACCTTTCAGAACCACTTTAATTTACGGTTTCAGGTGTTGCAAACCAAAAATTTTATGATGCATCCTGTACATAAGTCGACACAATACTTGTTCCGTTGTAACAGCCAATGAGCTGTAGGCTACATGTTTAGTTGCAGTCATATGAACCAATAATGACCTATACTTGTAAGAAATTTTTCAAATAATTTCCCCACACGTAATATCATTGGACATTGATCTTCGCAGTATGCAGTATAGATAAAAAATTACCTACACGTGTGTAATGTACACAGTTATGTACACTGGGTGTGAATGGGTTAACAGTAGAGTAAAACGCTTGTGATGCACGACATATACAGGAAACAACCAAACACATCATACGTGGGGTAATTTTTCAAAGACTTGATTCAAAAGCGTGAAGAAACTGCAAATATAATATATGTACTAGGAATTCCCCTTAAGAATACATATATGACACAGCCGCTTATCCCGCGAACTCCTGCCGCGCACGCCAGCAAAATGGCGTCACTGGCCAGCGACATACCTTTCGCCAATTAGCGCCTATAGTAACTCACTTGTCAGCCAGCAATTCAGCCAACGAGGAACTTTTCGCAGCTCGCAGTAGCCAATCAGACACGAGGTACGTTCCCAGAGACTCGCGCGGCCAATCAGAGAACGGGTACGCCCACATCCAATGAATCACCACGCCAGCTCGCTCGTGTGTACTTATCTATAGGCTTCGAAAAGTGCTCACTTAACAGTGAATACACGTTAATGTTAGTTAAGTGAGCACTTTTCGAAGCCCTCTCATTTGGAATAACACTCAATTAATATAATTTATTGAAACCTTAGACGTTAACTTTCGAGCCCGGTGAAATATATACACTGTTTATTATTTACATGGCAAAATTTATTTTATTTTATTTTAATTTTAAATAATTGGGTTTGGCTGTTTTGGAGACACGGCCGTTTGTTTTGGTCTACGTTGACGCGCTCGGACGCCTTGATGTTTTTTTACGTTCCCGACACCACTTTACTCGATCATATGGGGTTTTATGGGTATCACTGGATTACTTTTGAGATGCTCTTTCCAACCGTATACGATTTATGTATTTCGACTTGACTTTTTGACTAGTATAGGCCGAAATTATGTTAAGTTTTCTTAATTTTTTACATTAAACGCATACAAATTCACCATAATAACGCCACACAAATGTTTTTATACACGCAATTTATTGATCTTAACGAGAACTGTCGATTGAAACTCAAAAAAGCGTCGTAGCATATCCTAGTCAAAAGTTATATTACGCGGAAGTTATGAGACGCGGCGAAACGAACTCAAAATTGCTTCTCCCCTCCTCTTCTCACCCCTCGCAATGCTTCGCAGACTCAACGTAATATATTCTTTGAACATTTGGCAATCGACTGGCGTAATAGAATTTTGAATGTAGACGATGAATTTGGAGCTTCAATGCCAAATTGTATCCCCCGATTTTATCGTCGGATTTTCTGGATTGTCACCCACTATGGTTGCAAATTTAAAGACGTATTTACGTCAAAACTGGTGGAAGGATAAAAAATTGGCTGATAGGAGAAAGTAACTAGCGCCTCAAAAGTGCTCACTTTACTGTGGTACGGGCGTTTCCTGTACGTGGCCACGAAAGTGAGCGTCTTGGCAGTTCAGCGTTGCCAACCACGCGGAAATTTCCGTACAGTTACCGAAATTCCTCCATCAAAAAAATGTATGGAAATTTTACAAATGTACTGTAACGTACACCAAATGTACAGAAATGTTCATATGGCCATGTTTTGTCTGGTTGATTCATAACACTAAAGTTTACCAGCTGATCGTCTGGATTATATTTAGAATAATCACATTGCAACAAATTTTACGAAAAGGGAAAAAATAGGTAAAAATTGACATACTTAATTCAGGAATAACCTATGCTATTAAAATCATATTTGTTGATGTATTAGAATATTTTTTGATTATAAAATTTAAATTATGTTTTTATATATGGCATTTTTCTTTGTGGCTACAGGGACTCATTATGTAAATTGGATTAATATCATAGTTTAATATGTATGAATAAAGGACTATTGTTCTGTTTACAATTAGGTTTCCATGATTACATGCACAGATTGAAATAATAATCGTTGCTTGCATTTTTTTATTTCTGGTATTTTTTTTTTTTGTGTAGGAGTGGAACGTTTGATGACGCTAAGGGAATGTTTAAATCTGAATATGGAAATTTCACAACTAGTTGGCAACCCTGACGATGACTGACTTGCCAGTGTTGTGAGTGCTCGTGCTTTGTTGAGACTCCGGTTTATGTCGTGCAAACAGGGAGATCGCCAGATCAGATGTCGCAACAAATCCGGGAGACACCACTGAGTCCTCGTCTCCATGGCTCCACTCGCCCACCGCCTCCGTCTGCAGGATGAGGACCCCACGACGTGTCTGTCAACGGAAACTGTTCTGCTGACGGCGGGAGTTACAATGAATAGTGGCATCTCAGTCCAGTTTCAGCCTGCTCATCATGTAGCCTCGCGATATAACTACTACAAAGCAAGGACAAGAAGACTCAACTTATGCCGGAATCACATAGCACGACACGACTAAAAACGCTACCACGACACATTTCAATGCCACTGCTAGTATTTGCAGCACGACCGACACGACGCTCTCAGCATGTAACCTAGCTATTTAGAAGGCGTTGATTGGCTACGTTAGTGTCAAAGGCGGTAAACAAGAGGGAAATTTGTAATACATAATGGTGGCAAATTGGTATCGCTAATGCATACAAAGGTAGAATTAGTATTTTTAAGAGTTAGATACAGTAATTTTCAATTTATTTTTCTTTTGAGCTGCGTATTTACCATTGTAGGGAACGCTTGCAATACAATTTCGTTTTGCAATGGTGTAGATTCTGTGCGTCTTGCCGCACGACACCATGAAGAATAGAAATCATTTCTAATCCAAAATTGCTGGTCGTACGACAGAATCGGTCGAACTTCTGTGTTTCATTGGCTATTGGCCGTCGTGTCGTGCGCATTGGGCTATGTGATTCCGGCATCAGAGTTCAAATTTAAATCGCTTGTTTCCCACCATGTTGGGCATGTAACGTAGTAATTCTAGCCAATTTAAAAGCTCGAACTGCAGTGGCATTTCTGCCAAACATGTTTGCATATTTTTTTGGGATATTTCGGTGAATATTAAAAATTATATTGTTCGGTTACGTAATTTTTGTTTGAAACCGCATGTTGGTCATTCTGCAGCTTAATTATGGAAGTTTTTAAGGGTGATATTTTTTAAGCAATATTTGTGTGTTTTTTTAATACAAGTACCTTAGTCAAAAAAATAACACAACACAGCACATATGCATGCATGAATAATTTACAAGGGCCAAGAAACTAAATAAGTTTATTGTTAAGGTAGGCGCAAACATGATGGATTACGATTACAGGATTCTTTAAAGATACCTAGTGGTTCCTATCACAAAGTTATATTTAGTTGCCCCAACAAAATATTTTGGTGATTAAACAAAACTTGAAAAGCAACAAAATTAATTTGTTTCATCTAACAAAATACAAGCTTGATTAAACAAAACTTATTTTTTTGGGTCCAAGAGAACTAGACTGTCTACAAAATATTTAGTTGAATCAATTGTGTATATTAATTCGGCCACTCATCAGTGTTCCTTCGTTAGAAAAAAAATTTCGGGAGATTGTTTGTAATTTTTGTGACAATTTGGATTGTAACATCGTTTGTTAGTGTACTTATTGATGCTTAATAATAGTATAAACAACCTATAGGCTGTTCACGGTATTAGCACTTTGAGGCCCAAGTGACTTTCTTCATTCCAGCCATTTTTTGTTATCCTTTAACCACATTTTTTAAATATCTATTTCCACGTAAGTAATAAACAAAGTGCATATATTCCACCGAAATCGGAAGTAAACGTCCAAGGCTAAAATAAAATATATTTGACTATTATTTTAAATGAGAGGGTTTTCAAAAGTGCTCACTTTACCGTGAATAGCTTATAACAAAACAAGTTCTACTGGATTGAAATGTCAACAACATTTCATACGTTCGTTCAAGGCGTTTAACACAAGCAAGTAAGAAGCAGACTTAAAACCCAACAGTAAGATCCAAAAATTTGATTTGCGCAACGGCGATCCAGCAGCTGGATGCCTGCCATCGAAAACGCATCTGAAAGTACGGCGTTTGAAATCAAATAGAAACATTTATTTTGTCGTTGGCATTTTACTTACAACACTTTTTTGTATTTTGCTATTGATTACGAAGAAAGGAGGATTATTTATTTTTACGCTCACTCTCACTATCGTCTGATGAAGCGGTAACTGCGATCCAAATCTTCAGCTAGACAAATTGATTTGTGTGATGCACCGAATAAATATTGTGCTGAAATTTGAGTTGTGCATATCTTCGTTGGCAAATATACTCGGAAATTAACAATTAGGTTTTAACAAATGTCTGCAATGCTGTGCATTCCGTTCTTCTGCATTAAGTTCGTCAAGTTGTCGGCAGACGGGTGTTATGAGAGGCCCGTAGTTGGATGTTTTTTGTATGACTGGCGTGTGGACGAGCACCAACAGGACTCAGCGACAACTGCGCTGGTATCTCTCGCGATAACGGATGGTCTCAAACACACACGATACCTCTCTGTAAACAAGCGCGCGTGTTTGGCCAGCTGAATCGCGTCGAAAGTTATCTCAAAGTTTGGCATCACTGCGAGGAAAATCGATGGTCGTTATTGAAAAAAAAAAAGAAAAAAAGAATCCCGTCCGCGCTTCCACTGCGATAAGCGAATTTTTCTCGCTATGAGTGAAAAATACTTCACTTTTTTCTTTAATAACGATTCTGGGGTACCGACAAGTTACGAAACATTCGTTATTCATCAATGCGTTATGAAAGTGACGTCACGGCAAGAATAAAAATTACATAAATTATTTTTTATTTCTAACTAAACGTTTGACATTTTGAAAGTGACAAAGGTAGGCGTACTTTACTACTAAAGAAGTAGTCCGAAACAGTAATATCTGTTTTGACAGTAGTTCGGAAAAATCGGAAAAATATCATGAGGATTTGTCAATATACTTCTTTTTGATATAAAATTGACTAAATAATACTAAGTAGACAGCTTGTATGTCAAAAATTGGCTGCTGTGGTAAATATAACTAATAATAATTGGTTTATTTCGAGTCAGCATGTTCTGATAACTAATTATATTCCCTTCATTATTGCATCCACTTTCAAATTATATTTACACTGCAACTTACGAAACAAGCACTTTTAAGTAGATAAAGATTAACTTAATAGTTTTTCTACAGTCGTTACTAGTTCCGCTGCGACAGTAATCGCTACCATCTGCCAAATTTCGTTTTTACTGCTTCCGATGTTAAGTAAAAATTGTACATAGTTTTAAACCCACAGATATTTTACATTTTTATTGTATGACTATTAATTTGATAATTTTTTTATTATTGGATGTATCGTAAGTACGCTTACATTTTTCATCAATTGTTGTTTTGTGCAAGGGGTTTTCCCAAAATGTTCTCAAATCTTATAGAGCTGTTCAAGTTTACAAAAAGGGTAATCTTTCGTTTCCCCTATTTCTTTGGTTACCACTTTTCCAAAATTTTGAAAACTGTAGTTCTGAACCAGTTAAATCAATACTTTGACAGATGAAAATTTTTAAACGACTCTCAATTCGTATTTTGAGCCAGTAGATATACTGTTGATGCCATGGACTCCGTTAAAGGAGTGAAATAAATGTATATGAGTATAAGGATTTTGGCTTGGTAATGATTCTAATAAGCATGATATTTTATTTGAGAATATGGTTTGCTATGGCATCCGCAGTGATGCATTGCATTTTTAAAAAGGCGTATTTGGAAAATCGAATGCAGGTAGTTTGTGTAGGTGTCAGCCATCTGAATCGTTATATAGGTTCTCCAGGATTCTTTTCATATTATTGAAGAATGACTTTACCTGATCATGTAACTCCAAAATGTGTTTTGTTTGCACAAGATACTACTTTTATTATTACGAGTCATTATTTCAATATTTTATGATACACTAATAAGAATGCATTGTCTCAAGATAAACAATGATTTATAACAAATTGTTTTGTTAAATAATATCAAAACCCGACATATTTTTTATTCACCTAGAAAATCTCCTACTGTGGTGAAAAATAATACGAATGTCAAATTATAAGGCGTTTACATTGATAGTGGGTAAATTTTGGAAATACATGTACAGTATAATAGTTGTAAATGATGTAATCATTTTATAAAGGAATTAACTAATATTTTACCTGTCAATTATGGTATATTATCTTTTTTTTTTGTATATTTTCGTAGTGTTATGGGTTATGGACTTCTTATATGAGAGAACAGTGCACATACAAACTCAATTTTAGCGCTTCAAAAGAAATATATTAGAATCGTAGCAGAACCATATATTAGAGAACATTGCCTGTCTTAGTTTATTCAGTTACAAATTTTAAAAGTGATAAATCTGTATCATAAACTGTTACACATATTATCGTATAAATAAGCTTACTGAGACATGTTTACAATCAAGATGTAACATACATAAGCTTATTACAAGGGGTAGCAAGGTTTATTGACGTACATTACTGCAGGTTAAGTAGATTTAAAAAATACGATATGATGTACTAGGTATGAAATCGTCTAATCAATTGTCATCGCATTTTATTGCGTTGCCTGATATCATCTTCAAAAATGAGTTATTTAATTTTAAAAATCAGTAGTTTGATTTTAAGTTTAAATATTACCTGTAAGTAAATATGTTACGGTTTTAGTGTTGTCCTTGTATGTTAATTGACTTTGTCTAGTGTTTGTATAAATATAAGGCTCAAGTGTACCTGGAGCTGTGTTATGACTTCAAGGCACAGAAACAAGGAAGTAATATTAGCGGTACTAACATCCTACCTACAAGGGGAGCAGAGATTCCGTCGGTGTGCTGTACTGTGCAAATTATATCTTTAACAGTGGGACTTTATTATAGTTCATTCACAGTTACTTCCAACTTTTCTGAAGCCCTGTTGAAGTGCTACTTCCGGGATATCCCACCGCCTCATGCAAACAAGGCTAAATCAAGGAAATTATACCAAAGGGATAACGTGCTGCATTCCTACACACTCAATGTAATAGCTTAATATTTTGTATAAGAACCGTTTATCACCAAGCATTAACAACACCACCTATTTCTTCACTTATTTTATTTATATTAACTATTAATGAAATACTATAGTTTATAGGTAAAATATAAATAAAATTTCAATTTAACCAAAAATGAGTTAACCCTACTTTTATATGAACAGAATTATAAAACGCTTGTGAAACCTGACACATTCAGGGCACAACCAAACATGTCCCACATGGGGTGATTTTTCAAAAGTTTGATTGAAACATGTGAAGAAACTGCGAATAAGATTATACACGCGATGAAATCTCACATATAAAACTATGTTTGTGTAGTTGTGCCTTTCTCATACCTCTGAAAAAAAAAAAAAACCTGTGCAGACAAACTCTAAAATTGCAATTTTTTTGATTTTGGCACTTTTTTCTTCGAATACATTTAATCTGATAAAAAAATAAAACTATAAGGACATAAATAATTGGTTTTTCACATCTTCTAACAAAAAAAATTGTATTCTTAGAACATTTACTTACTGAGATACGCGTATTCGCGCAAACAAGGAATTCACTGAAAATATTTTTTACAATTTTTCTAAGTCCACGGGCACAAAGAACTATTGTAATAATAATTCCCTTATTTATTTGTAAACATAAAAAAACACTCCAAACTTACTATATCAACAACACTTTATATCACTTGCTATTTAAAGATAAGTAATATTACCTAATCGTTTTTCACGTCACGAGTCACATAATTAAACAATCAAAACCAAGTCGTTAAATACAGTTTTATGACTCCAACTGAATTAATATTAAGATTACATATACGTATAGGAGCCCGTCTAGTCCTCCCATAAATATCAGCACTTTTCTCGATCTCGGGGCCACGGTGTCTTAGCGGTTAGCCTGATCGCCTCCCACCAAGTCGATCTGGGTTCAATCCCTGGCCGGGTCACTCCAGATTTTCGCATGTGGGAATCGTGCCGGACGATGCTGTTGGTCGGTGGATTATCTCGGGGATCTCCCGTTTCTCCCCCTTTTCATTTCGATGCTGAAGATCTGAAGACCTCGCTGTTAAGAGCAGCCCAAATCTCTCCACTCGAATTTACTCGATCTCCGCAGCACTCTCGTATTCTCGTCCGTCGCCTGCACACGCACTATTGTCCGCAATAGTTTCTTAAACCTTCGTCCGTCGCGTGTCCCCTTCACCGTACGCCGCACTTAGCCAGATAGCTATCACAGGCTCCCCGCCCGATATTTTTTTTGTACTGGCGAGCCTCCAAATCCCGCTACGCCAGCGCGAGCACCTTCACAGTTCTGTGTGCCCTCTGGCATGCACGTTAGTAGCTAAGACGGTTGGAGAATGGGGTGCGTTTCAAAGCAAGCCCTTTACGCCTTAGGTAGGGTTTATTTGAATAAAATGGGCTCATGCATAGCGGCTATAGCAGGGTTGACTGGTGCCATGACCTCAATAGTAGCCATGGACACACCCCGAAAGAAGAAGGGTCTATATGGAAGAGCATAGCAAACCAGACAAAGCGGAGAGGGCGGTGGAAAATCTATGCGACAGTCATGAGGATAAAATAATTTCCTTTGACTGGATTAGGACTGGAGAAAGTAGGGTAAGTTGTTAGTTAGCGAAGTTGGATGCAGGGTGATATGACATCAGAGCGCAACAGATTTATAACCATGGTCGCGTTGTGCGGCCCTGGTGGTGGGGGACCAGAACCATGCCACCCACCTGCCATTTCTCTGTAACAAAGGAAAGAGTATTAGAATGTCACAGGCCTAAGAAAAAAAAACTTATAGCTAGGGGTATTTTAAATACCTTGCCTGTGACCTCACATGCAGCTAAGTGTAGTTTTGTGGTTGTTTATTTGGGGGTGTGAGTGAATGGGTGAGTGAGTGTTAGTGTGGGTGTGCCACTCCACGACCCTCACCAGCTGCTGCAGAGAGCACACTACGCCACAAGCCATCTCGCAGCGGCCAAGTGTCTGGAGTTTTTGCTGATAAACTACCAAAGCATTTTCCCGCCTATAATGCTGCGAGGGACTGCCCTGGAAACAACAGTGGCAACGGACCATACATACAAGCAGGTGTCAGATTCGAGAAGCTTTGTAGCAGAGTAGAGTGATTGCAATGCAAATCACAGGGCCATCTCCGAGCCAGAGTCTGTACTGAGCTTGCTTCGCCTTGTTCTGTGATCATATAGTGGTTCGTTAATTATTTGTTAATTATTTTGTTAATGGGTGTAGCATGTAGTTAAATTTGTTGCAATAAAACGGGTTTTCCAGGGTAGTTTTAATTCGGGTGCATGGCTGAGGGCCTGCATTCAGGACTTTAGTGATTTAAGGCGGCCTGTGACCTCAAATGCACTCCCGACCCTTCGGCTGCGCTAGTATTTAAACTGTCTGCGCTATGGCCGAGAACATTCTTCACTTGTCGCCCCGCGCCGAGGTGGGAGATAACCAGAAAGCTCGCGCAATAGCCTGCAGCCCCCGACCTCTTCAGCGAGGGAGGACTGATGATGCCGGTTTAGGTCAGTTGTCAATACCCCCCTCCCCCCCAGCCCGCCAGACGATGTAGCGGGTCCGTCCCGGGGAGTGTGGTGACACTTTTATGTCACTGCTTGACGAAAATTAAACAAACAAGCAAACATACTTTAGGATAAAGTAGTACCAGCGATTTCCTCCCCGAAACACCTCATACATCACTCATTCTCGCTTGGCTTAGTGATTTGGAGCCTGGTTAAGAGGAGAGAAGGATTAATCTGTACCTCATCTGTGGCTTATCAAATGTTCCGCATTCTGGCAAAAAAGGGATCAGAGCGAGTTTATTTCCTCGGGATAACTAGAGATTTTTGATTTGGCATACATTATACCTATAAGTATGGCATCTGGCTCTCGTAAATATCCATATTTTTTTTTTTTAGGTATAGTGGTCTCAGCTGCTAATTACCTTCGGGTACGTTCGGCAATCCCGAGTCAAGCCGAAGTAGGTCGTACGTTAAGTCCGTCGTGGGTAGCCGAGCATTCCCGAGTCGAGCCGAATCAAGCAAGCCACCGCAGCTCCCATTTGAAATACATTGTCTCCGAGTTGGGCAACCTTTAATACTCGAACTTACAGCCATAAATTATATTACTAGCAAACCGCAGAAAAATTTTAACACATCGAATTATATATATATATATATATATATATATATATATATATATATATATATATATATATATATATATATATATATATATATATGATACCTATGATACCTTCTCGCCTTTTTGAAACAACCCTATAAAAATCAGCTAAGGTCTATCAGGTTTTATTTTAAAATCAGCTATCGGGAACTTTAAATACTACTATAAACATTAAAGTACTTAATTTGTTGGCAAATGAAGCTCTCGCCTATATTTTGTTTTAAATTATAATATTTATTTCACAGACATTGTAACAGAAGTGTTGTGTTGGCAATGTCTGGTAAGAAATATTTTTCACGTAAAATGCTGTGGCAAATATATTTCAACATGCGTTGTTACAAGGTGAACGAGTAGTGTGATGTACTAACGGAAAGGCTGATTTCCTTTGCCTTTCTGTTGGTTCAGTCTGTGATAGCGAGTACTGAACATGCGCACTCTAAGGCCGAATCAGTGATATCAATCAGCGAAATAACGTTCACTAAAAATCAGTTGATAAACTACTGCCTACTGAAAATCAGGCAAATTAAATGTGACTCATGGCAGTGGAATTCCCGACGTTCAGTGGGAATCTCAAATAAATCTGTGAAATTATGCCATCATATTAATTTGTTATATGGCACTGATCAATCACTCAATTTTCACTGGTTTTCACTGATTTGGCTTAATTATCACTGTTTCAAGGTTTAGAGCGTGAAGTTCACATGTTTTTGACAGTGAACGACTTTTATGGCCACAGTAATAACTCTCTCGTTTGTATTACAACTTAGCAACTTTTTTCAAGATGCTTAAAGCACAAGTAGTGTGCTTTAAAACTTTCTGTAAATTAAATATTTTCCACAGCGCCTATAAACTGCTCAAACTGCTAAAGCCCCCTCAGAAAAAAAAACCTTAATAAAAACGACGTATGCAGAATAAAATTTGAGCAGAATAAAAGTTACGAGTTGGTATACATGCACAGGATTGTTTACAGAGTTCGCCACCATCTTGTTCTGCGTAATTGTTCACACGCGAAGTCAACGTGATTAAATAAGCGACACTAGTTTTGTGCTTCAGTTTTGTCCATTCTCTTCAAACTGGATGCTCGTGTGTTCTAGTATGTCTTCATGCTGAGACCATCCTTCAATCGAAATGACCAAAACCACGTCAATTACGAGAGATTAAATACTTTATGCAGTTTTATCCCCCTTCTTCCTCCCAAATTTATAAAATTGTTAATCACAGAAACAGCCAAATACTAGCGTATAGTGTGTGTGATGTGTTTATACTATGTAAAATAATCACCATAAGGAACATTGTTAAAACGGGTCATGTGAAGATAATAAAGGTAACCTCGTTATCAACGCACAGTCTAAACCCCTGGAAACAAAAGCATGATGGGGTGGTTTATTCTAAATAAAGATTTTTCATAATTCGACCCTTAAGAGGATTAAAAGGGGTAAAATGTATTTTCGAGGTCCCCTCGATCGCTCACTAACCCGATGAGAAATGGCGGTGATCTTAACTTCAATAGGATGCCTATATAATTGCCTAAAATTAATTTAAAGATTTTTTAAAATTCGATTCCTTAGAAGACGAAAATGGGTCAAATGTGTTTCCGAAGACTCGTCAATAGCTCAGTAACCCGATAAAATACCGTTATGTTCTTTGCTTTAAAATGTTGTCTAGGACCATTTTAGAATTTTTGTAAATTAAGACCCTTAACAAGGCGGAGAAGGTTCGAATGTGTTTTACCTACATTACATCGTTTACCTACCTGTAACCTTCAAATACCAACTTCAATTATTTGATGCAAAACACGTAACATGAAAGATTAATGGCATAGGGCAAAAAACTCATATGATTTACTTTGCAATTGACCTTAACTTTTATTCATTTTTGTTTTTAAAACTACCATAGTTGAGATACATGTATATACAGTAGGAGTATATTATTCTTTTCCACAGCCATCAAAATATAATACAGGAATATAAATGCTGGATAATTAATACTGGGCATATTATTATAATATACATAGCTCCTGTAAAATATTTAAAAAATACAAACGCCTTATTAAAAGTTCTAACTACCATACTTTTAAAAATTTTCTATTAATGACAAAATGTATTTGTATGTACTCTTAACCTGTCACCTCTCATTTACTTTGACTAGAGGAATCTTCTCCAAAAAGGAAACTACATGATTTTCTAATCATCCAAGTGTTTTAACAAACTTCCAAAATCTAAGTTTTTATTTTCATATATTCTCAGCCGAAATTTCACCTCGCATTCGCTTTGACTAGAAATATCTTTTCTTGGTACAAAATTAAACATTTTACTGGTCTTTCCAAAATTCCAGTCTTTATTTTAATTTACTTTCAACCTTAAGGTCACGTCATATTTTCACCTTGACTAGAGTTATCTTTTTCTGATAAAGACTTTCAAGTTCTTTTAAGAATTATTAACAACTTCCAAGATTTTGACTGGGTTCAAAATTGTAAGCGGCATACGCACTTCTTTACATGTGGGTGATTGGACATATTAAAAACATTCTTTAAAACCCACATGGTTAAAGGTGAAACTCATAAAATTCATATGCCGTTTAAGGACATTTAATATTGGCAAGATATTTAATTTGTCAATTATAAGTTCTCTTTTTCAATTGTAAAACTGACACAACATTGTTACGTTTTCCTTCAAGACAGTACTAAAATCTTAGTATTAAAAATGCTTGAACTATTTTTCTCTGTATTTTACAAGTTCCAGATGTCATGTAAAACCATTAGTTAAAATAATTACTCAGCCGTATATCTGTATAGGGAATTATCATCTTTATGCTAATCAAATATAAACTTTTCTGTCTATATATTATGACGTGGAAAATACACAATCTTGGCTATTAACTAGAAGGGCCAGAATTACAGGTATTATTATAAATAATTTCATATACTTAACTCGCGGTATGTGTCGAAAGCCCAGGAGTGCCGATCTCTCAGATGCGGCCAACTCCGGACTTATTTATACAAAACATTTGGGCCGTTGGCCCCCTCCCAGCAGGAGAAAATTAAATGTTTAACCAATCAGGTCTCGTGGAATGATCCACTATGTTCAATACTATTCAAACACATGGTCAATGACACTGTCTTCCGGCGCTGTAGTTCCTGCCCCGTGTTCATTCTTCCGGCTACCCAGGCACCGCGACAGCAGCGCCCCTGCCGACCGCTGGCCTAACCAGCCGTAGCCATGTTTGCCAGCCATGAATCGAGTCGCGAGGCCGCCGGCGGCTCGCCTAGATCGCCGTGCGATGCTGTATTCTTCCGTAAAGTCAGCTTGCGTGGCAAGCAAAATCATCGCAGAGCGTCCAGTGCGTACAATATTAAGGTAGGGAGTTATCATCAGCTGTAGAATTAAGTAGTTTTAGTACATATTTTTATTCATTTTGGTCCATATTGTCCGTGAAACGGTGATAGTACATACTTAATGCATCGGAAGTTGACACGCTGCGCCGGGCAGTTAAAGCAGGATCCGAGCAGGCAATCGAAGGTAGACGGTAAAAAAACGTAATTTTGAGACAAGTTGTCTCAATAGATATGAAACTTGTCTGACTGAGAAAAAAGACTTTTATTTCCCTTACAGTCGCAGGAAAAAGAGCAGGATCAATAATTAAATAGCTATTTCCTTCTGAGGCAGCAGCGCAACAACTGAAATTTTTGGGAGGGGGGGAGGCAAATAATAATTTCACTGTCATTCTTTTCATTTTTAAGGACAGGCACGCCCCAATGTGGAACTCGTTCTAGTTCAGAATTTTTTCCATTCAATAACAAGGCTTTTATGCATTGTCGGGTTTCAGCAAACAGTTTTTAAGATATTATGTTGACGTTAATTTTAAATTTATTAACACATAAATAATATGTCAAGTGTAACAAAACTATAAAGTCTACTTGTATGATGAAATGCTTCTTAGTTCGCCAATCATTAACACAGCTATCATAGCTATTTGTGGTGTAAGATGTTCAGTACCGAAGAATTAAACGCCAACCAGTATGATGACACCTTTCTTTAAACTGACACGCTGTTTTCAAAACGTTAAATTTAGGGTGTTTTACAAAGTTAATGGCATACTACTAATTAAACTGCAATTAATCACAAATGTGCTGAAAAAATCTGCAAGAACATTCATTATTAAATTATAGGGTAAAAATGTATCAGATCAGACTCAAATGAAAATTGTACAGTCATATTTCTTGTCATTGCAGCTGAGACGGCCTGCATGAAAATACGCCGTCTCTGCTTTTTGTCCATATCTAACCGACACGACGTCTACAGGAAGTCAACAACTTGAAGTGTGTTGGCTGCCCCGTTCCCGTCAAAAATCAAAAACTTTTACCGGCCTGAATAATGAGCTTAAACACTTACAAACTATTACCAACATCTAACCTGTGCTGTAGACTCTTGAAGTTCTACATAGAAGTTCGTATCTACGAGCGTAGATACTGGCCCGGATGTGTGCTTGAAAATCGGGCAAACACTACCGCCATGGCTGGACTCTCTTTCTCGACTAACTAAGCTGGATACGTGCAGGCACACGGCGGCCAAGGTCGCGCCACTGTCGCAGGCACTGTCCCTTGCCATCCGCAACGATGACATCACCCTTGCGGTCTGCGCAGTGGTGACATTTGACACCTGCGTTCCGCCCATGTGGAAGAGTGCGGCGTGACTTCACTTCCTGGATTCATCGGCGATGTGGCCGGAAGTGTGGTGATGTGGAAGTGTGCTGCGATGGCGATTGGCCATGATTGGTGCTACCGCGCTAACACCAATTGAGATTGCAACAAAAAAATGGACATGTGTGTTGCACATTGGCTACGAATATCTGTACGCTCTAGTATGAACTGAGGTTGTATTTCTGAATACGGTCATGTAACATTTGATTGATTCCCCGTTTGTTCCTACCCCTCTAGGGAGTATTGCCTTTTTATGGTATATAAGCTATGCCAAAAGCTGTCTCGAGGTCACAGCAGCCTTGAGAGAGATTCTACACCAGTTAAGTAATAACATGAATTGGTAAAATAGTAGCCCCTTATGGCACATTTAGGGAGCATACTTGATGTCTGAATAGGCCAAATAGGGGGCCACGATGCCCAAAAGTAAAATAACAAGCATTTTGAGAATGCTTTGTTTATTTTTAGAATATTCGGCAACTAAATACAACTGTATCAAAGTTTTTAAAGTTCTTGCTTTTTTTTTATGTTGCCGAAATTTTAAAGAGAAATCTCTATCATGAAAATATAAAAATTATGGCCATCCATGGGGAATATGCCTATAAATTTTTGCATTTGTAATAAACTAAAATTGGTTTAGATTTTTCCTCGCCATCTTTTGGAAATCGACCACAATAATCCTCGTAAATTCAGGACAGAATTTATTATTCTGTAAGTTCATGACTGGAATTCTTGTGTGTGTTTTTTTTCCTTCAAAACTTTCCTGATTTTAGACGATAGCTGGGAAATACAATGTTTTAGAATTCTCCAGAAATTTCACTATAAATAAATGGTGTTACTTCCTTGTGCAGGTCTACTACCGAATCATTTCCCCATTTTACTCTCGCTTTGTCAGCTACTGGTTTGATAAACAATGCATCTCTGTTTGTCATTATGAGTCCCTTCTTCAAATCTTTTGGTTCTGTGAATTCTACTATTCGTTATAACCTATCTCTGCCTGTCATCCACATTCTTAAATTAGTAGCTAAGCTTTCTCATATCAATTTTTCTGCTTTACCTAACCTTATCCTTAATGATTCCTTTGTTAAGGAAATATACACCTTTTGGCTTCACGCCCACAGGGAACCAGCTTTTAGGATGTCCTGCGTCTCCTTCGCCCTCATCCTACACAGCCTCCTGTCAACCTAAATCCCATCTCTATTATTGTATCTTGTATTGCTGTTTATTTTCCTGCTTGTTATGTATATTTGGTTGAAATCCCAATTCTGCCCCAGGGAAAGTTCCCAACCTTCTGACCGGCCTGTGGATATGCCAGAAGGATTGTGCCAGAAGGATATGTTATGGTTCCTTTGCCAACTACATCAACTTCTACTGATAGTTAAGAATTTTTTTGGCTAGGTATCTTTGTTAAACTTTATTTTGTAAAATTTAGTGTGTGTGTGTGTGTGTGTGTGTGTGTGTGTGTGTGTTTGCCACACCTTGATTCACGTGGCATAGTTTAAGGGAGGGAAGGTGTGCTATTTCAGGCAATCGCTAAGTTTTTTTTTAGTGTTCTCTTTTTCTGAGAATTAATTTTTGTACGGGAAAGCCGTTTTTTTCAGCATCAGCTATTTCATTTATTTATGTATTGTCATTTACGATTATGCTTAATTAAGACATGGTCACCTTTTCCCAATTCTATATGTATGTTTAAATAGTATTATCTATATAATCACATTAAATAATATTGCATTATATATGTTACCAGCTCCGAGTGTGAGCTGATCAGTTTAAAAGCATTTAAGATTATTTTTCTTGAAACCAAAATAATTGTGTAAAATACTGTTGTGGAAAATGTTAATTTTCTTTTCTGTAATTTTCCATTCAGTTCTTTTGTATTAATCACTGTCATTGTAAAGTCTTATAATAGCCTACTTTTGACGTTTCTGGTGTTTGCTGTTGCGTCAAGCGACTTGATATCTACAACGATCACTATTGCTTTCAGAACGCAGCCTTTCTCTTCCTTCTTCCTTGAGACTATTAATGGCATAGCTTCGTTTTTTAGATCGTTTCATTTCTTCATCATTTAATTATGGAGTAATCGTCCGACTTTATCGTATTTGCAGTCACCTGATCAGGACTTAATGATGCCTTGGCGAGTCTTGTCCACGACCATGTTGCTGCTCGTGTTGAGACGTTTTGGCTGAAGCGTGACGATTTTTTAACTTTTGCGGTGGCAATACCATACCGGTTAACTCCGGATTGTCCAGCATGTAATTTACCTTCATTCTATCAGTTCATCTTGTGCATGTGCATGCACCATCATTCTTCGCATCAAGTAGCTCGTCCAATATGTATATCTTTTTGTAACTTTTCTGTTTGAACTTACTTTTTTCTTAATAACATAAAATTGTTTCAAATAACCTTGTTAAAGTAACAAAGGAACTAACCTTATTTTCTGCTTTGGGATCCTAATAATTAAAACTATGAAATCACTTATAAAAATTAGAAATGACTCACATTACAACTTTAAAATAAAACATAAAATAAAAAGGTTAAACCATTTTAAAGTCTATTGAGAATGTAATATTATGTTGTATATGTTTGAGAACTTTTGTAATTGAATAACACTTATTTGCTTCCAAATTTATCTCTATATATGTGGTTGTAGGTAACAAATAATTGCTCTATATGCTGGTTATGTAAAGGTGCTGGAATCTAGGCTCGGCCCACCTTGTTGTCTTTGTGAAGTGGCACTCTACAAATCCAGATCCATTGGAACTTCCTCCCATGCTTCTCGCCAGTAGTTCTAGGTTTGACAGGGCTAAAAACACTTGTTTGAAGTTCCTGTGCTAGGGCTACTGACGAGAAATATGGTGTATCAGAAGAATATTATCCAGTATTATTACAACTAAAAATTCTTTGAAAACAAACATCAGTTTATGCAATCTTTATTCTGTAGTTTTGAATTGAATCAGCAAATAGTTAAAAAAAAAATTAGTAAATATAATTTATTTTATTTATTGTTATTAGTGTAAGCCATTCCTACTAATGTATACTGGCCTGCTGTTTTTCAAGTGTGCGTGTTATTTGTACTTAAAATTAATTAATATTTATTTTTTTGTGGTGTTCTGATATTGATGTTTATAGTGGTTTGTTATTTGTTTGTGTTGGATTTTTATTAAGTTGGCAACATTTCTTTAATTTGGTTTGGGTGTATGTCTTTCTCATCTTTATATTTTGCGTGTAAAAAGGGCGCGTGTACCTTACAAAAATCCACGATGGTTTGTTTTGGCGTGTCTGGGTTTTGGGCAGTTTTATTAGTATTCTGGTTCTTGTTGGGATGTGGGATCCTCTTCTTCAGTTTCTTCTTCCTCTGTTTCTTCTTCGTCCTCTTCTTCTGAAGAGAGGTTTCTATCTTGGGTTTTAATTTGTAGGGTGGCAGTCCTTTCCAGTATGGTTTCTTTTAGGTGTGAGGTTGAGAACTTGGAAAGGATGGGGTGGGGTGGGGAGTGGGGGTTTAGACCAAGTACTGGTTGGGTTAATTGTTTTATTAGAGGATTTCGAGATTTGGTTAGCTTGGTAATGAATTGCGAGATCATTAGTTTTTATAATGAATATTGGGCTGGGAACATCAGTTGATCGCAGTAAGTCTATGCGGTCTTTGGAGTCGAGAAGTATTCCTAAGTATTTTGCTTGGCTTTTCCATGGGACTCTTGTGCCTTTCAGATAAAGTGGTTGTGGTGGGTTGTTCAGGTTGAGTTGAGAGAAGTAGATTGCCTGTTTTTTGGTGTATTAAGGGAAATTGCTCTGGAGGTGAAGGAGTCTATGATGTTCGTCTTTTTCATTACTTGTTACCAATATTGCAGTATCGTTTGGGTATAGGGATGTTATGGATTGCGGTGTTGTGGGTATGTTTCGTATAAAGCGTGCGAAGAGAAGAGGGCTTAGTAGGGATCCTTGTGGATTGCCAGCTGCTGCTGAAGTAGGTATGAGAGTTGATTTTCAATTCTTACTTGGAATGTTTGGCTTGTGAGAAAAAAGTGAAGAAGGTGGATGATGTGTCTTAATATATTTGTGGAGGAGATATTGTCAATTAGGGCGCCATGATGGACAGTTAAAGGCGCAAGTGAGATCCAATAGGAGTGCTCCTGCTCGTTGTTTTTTAGTGTAGGCCGTATATACAGTTTTGGTGATTCAAGCGATGGCATGTGATAAGGAATGATCTGAGCTGAATCCGAACTGGAAGTTTGGGAGAAGTTGGTCTCTGTATCTGTTTCTGTGATACGTGTTAAAATGATTTTTTTCCAGTACTTGGGAGAGTGTGGGTAGTAGGGCTATTGGACAGTGGGAAGCAGCCATGGAAGGATCTTTGTTTGGTTTGGTGATGGGGACGATGATGGCTATCTTCCAGTTGGCAATAGCTATAATAAGGGAATATGGATCCATGTGCCCTTATTTTGCGGAGAATGCTTTGAATTCTCTGCCATGAATTTCTGAACAAGACTTTAACATCTGAATCTAATATTTTAATTCCAGATGCTGACAGAATGGTTTACATTTGTGTACAGCATTTCTAAGTCTCTACGATTCAATTTTTCCAAGGGATTGTGTTAATGTACAGTGTTCTGCTGCAGTTTCGTTTCATGATTAAGATGCATAATATGCTATTTACCGCTCATTTTTATTTATGTCATGCGACACCTGTGGACTTTTCCAAATAGCATTGACATCTTCGTTCGCTTTTTGTGCATAGTAACATTTTTGGTTATGTGCCCTTATTGTAGCTAACACCTCTATTGCATTGGTAGAATATGTTAAGAGGAATGAACAACGTGAACAGTATAGTAACATGATAAAATATTAACCTTATTTACATAAGTTAAACGGGTTAGAAAAGGCGTACAAATCTTTGGAAGTATTCGTAAAAATGGATGATGCAGTACATTACCACGTGGAGTTCATCAACAGGATCTACATACTTGGTCTATCATCACAAAAACTTCTCCTCAAGGTTGCCGCTAAAACGCTGTAATAGCATGTGGCCTCAAATGAAGTTTAGACAAAAAGATGTAACCAAGGCCACAGTCTCCATTGGATATGCGCCGGGGAAGGCAAGGAGAGGGCGGCGCACAGAGGATAAGTTTTCATTGCGCATATACCACTAATTCCATCCGAGTACTCGTTTGAATTTGAAGGACTGCAATTTCCCCTCAAGGTATGTTTAGTTATGAATATGAATATGGCCCAGGGACAATCATTAAAGGTCGCAAGGAGAGATTTGAGGGAGGACTGCTTGTCATATGAGTAACTCCATGTGGCTTTCTCCAAAGTGAGCTCATCTAGTAACTTGATCATCCTCGCACCTGAGGACGTGATCATCAACATGGTATACAAAAATGACCTTCGATACAGGAAATTAGTAGCATATTCGTGTAGTATACGTGGGAGAGGCCCGAACAGATAATTGTTATGGTTATAAACTTTGAACATTTGTTTTTTTTTTTATTCCAGCATTGTTTGGGCAGCGAAGAACAAGGTAAAAATACCTGACAGTTGAAATGTAGAAGTCACATGCCAAGTTTTTTGTTCACGTATAGCAGAAGGATACATAACCTGTACGTGCAAATAGAACTCTGCAGGGCTTCAGGAAAATGTGAGGTAAACAGGATTGGAATGTACTACAAAATATGATTTTTTTTTTCTTAATTACTCTCTTGAAACATTTTCCAACAATTTAGACCACTGTGACAAATTTGACGAATTTTATTACAGAATTCACTGTAATGATCGACAGTAAATGTTATACGTGGGCATTAAAAAATATTTTACAAAGAAGTGCGAGATTTACTGGCATTCTTTAACAAATGCTAGAAAATTTACCATTTTCATAAAATAAATAAAAACTTAAAACAAAAAAATTATAGAAGAAAATAACATACTCTTGCAATTTCCATCTTCTAAATGAGTCTGGTGATTGTGTGTGACTTCATCACTGTTGTTTCAACAAATGAAAATAAATACTTTTCATTGTTGGAAATTGGGGAACTGCTTCGTACATATTTATTGTATATAATCGTCTATGAACGGGAGGTGAAAACGGGAGATTCCCGAGAAAGCCCGCTGACCAGCGGCATCGCACGGCACGATTCTCACATGCGAAAATCTGGAGGCGGCCCTGCTGGGAATCGGGCCCGGTTCGCCTGGGTGGGAGGCGAGTAAACTAACCACTGCACAATCACGGCCCCAATATTAAGGAAGAGAAATACTCTAGGTAAATGGCGCGGTACCTTTGTCATGCAAGGATTTACATTGTGTTCTAGAGATGCAGTTAATATTGCTTGTTATAAACAAGGATATTTAAGTGAAGAAAGTTCACGATAAAATGAGCAATTTAGAAATGAACCTTAGGAAAAAGTCACTGCCCCTACATGCATATATTTTAATGGACGCACCTAGTGTTACTCGCCTAGTAAAGTTAGTAACGATGGATGGATAGTAGTTCCATTTCTTAACATCGAATAAAAAGTGTTAGGTAACCATTTGCGATAACTTAAAATTATTTATTTCGCTTCTTGTTTTTTTAATGCATCGAAGTCTTTAAATGAGCAGATTTGAAAAGTATTTACTTACTTAATAATTTCACAGTTTCACTTGACCGACGCATGAATAAAGTGATGAGGAACATGGTAATGTTAACTTTACACAAGGAGGAGAAGTACACAATATGTATAGGCTAGAAGTAGAACTTTAGCAGGGCTTTCAAAAGTGCTCATTTTACTGTGAACAGCCTATACTAAGGCGGTGTTCCAGTTGGTTCAGATGTGTTGGTATTTTTAATTTGGTGTTTTGTATTTTGCAAGGTTGCATTATGGGAATCTAAAAATATCCAACTGTTCGTGATGAAGTGCTGCATGCTATCTGCTGCACAAATGACTTCGCAGATTATGGCCGTGAAAACATAATTACAAATTTAATAACCCAGGATCTCTTAAGGAAATTATATTTCTATATCAAACATATTTAGAACAGCGTCTTGCATTTATTATCAACAGAATAAACTAACCAGGGTATAAAATTGTTACTATGTATGAGAAACTTTCACTATTTACATAGTGAAATTATTATTACAAAGGCGAGGTACAGCTATTAATGCCAATAACTGCAGCTGTATATGCAATCAACTTTCCATATTCGCTAGTAATTGGCCTAATACGGCGGTGATTTAGTTATTCGTAATTGGTGATTTTTTAACTTCGAAGATGATAAAACAGAACAAAAATGCAACAAATGTGTAGCCAAAACGCATTGTATTTCCATTTTGTTTACAAAAAGTGCCGTGTGTGTGACATCTTTTGCAATATTTTGACACAAATAAATTATCTTAAGTTTTATATAAAGTAATCAGCAACATAATATGAAATTATATGTGTAATTTGGTATTGAAATTGGAGTTTTGTTTCAAGAGAAAATATTTTTATAAGTGAAATGTTTAAACCGAGATATTTTTCTGTTTTATTGCAGGAGCATATTTCAAAAACATACAGTGTATAGTTATCTTAAAATGCGCTTGATAAACTAAAAATATGTCGTTATGTTAGTATGAGCATACAAATGTAAACTACGTCCACTAGCTTTGGAATTGCTTTATATACACTGCAGCAAAACTAACAAAAAAATATTCTTAAACATCACTAAAAGCTGGCAATAACTGCTGCCTCATACCAATGTTTGGGACAACTGGAAAGTTGTTGCCAGATAACAGGAATCTTTGTCCATTTTCCTGCCCTGCAGGCACAAATATTCGGGTACCTAGTGGATGAGCATTCATATAGAATAATACGCGTACAGGTGCACGCTGAGGGGAATTCAGGTACTGCGGTACAAAATCTGGCAAACCCGAACGTGATAATGGCAGGAGAGAAGTCATGACATGGGCTGCATAATTTTCTTGAGTAGGCAGATAATGAAAGAGAAACTGAGACCCGAAATTTGGTGAACTTAAGTGTAATAATGGCAGAGAAGACGTCGTAACTTTGGATGCACGGTTTTCTTGAGCAAGTGGATTATGAAACAAGTATAACGTATTTTGTTGTGGCAGTAGGTAGGGAACCTGTTGCAGACCGATCAATGGGGCATGCACTTTTTGCTGTTCTATTGGTGATGAGAAATGTAAATTTTCTGGAAGTAAGTCATTTGGCTGGAGAAATGCAGGAACAAACTGTGGTGATGTGCCTGATATTATAGTCCTTTGGGTGAAGTCGGGTCTGATCGTAATGATTTTTCAGGGAAAAGGCGTTGCCGAATTGTTGGCCATAAAGTGGACTGTGCTCGAATTGCCTATTCTGAATGAGTGCTTCCATAGGCTTTCTTCTATTTTGTATCAATTCTGATGGCTCATGTAGTTGTGATGTTCCATTTTGATCAGTTCCGAGCTGCTCATACAATTGTTTATCTTCTCTCTGAACGAATCTTGGAATGATCTGTTCTTTGCGTTGAAAATTATTATTTGATTCATAAAATTGTGGTGCTTCGATCCAGTCGACTTCAGGCTGCTGCGCCACTTGCTCATGTTTAACAAATCCTGTTTGCCTAGGCAACTGTTGTTCCTCGCGTTGAAGAAACCGTGGCCACTGGGTTAATTGTTGGTCTTCACGCAGCATGCTGCTTGGCTTTTTCTCTAAATTATTGTATTTTCCGAATTTAACAAAACGTTTTCCTTGCACCTGCCTGTGTTCCCTAGGACTGATGTCTTCTGATTGCTCAGATAATTCAGTCCTTTCATGCTGAGCAATCTGTGGCTGCTTAGCTCTCTGTTGCTCTTTAAAATGATTAGAGAATGGCTGTTGTAAAAGGGTGTAGTCTTGAGGTGTAACAAATGCTGTGCGAGTTCTTGGTTGTAGATAATTTTCCCCGTCAGAATTCTTGACTGCCTGGTAATTTTTATTTTCGTGGGTTTCTAATTGTTCGAACACTGATTGTTAGCCATTCTGAGCCAGTTCTCTATTATGGGCCATTCGGTCATCATTGTATTGAACATTACATAGCTGTTTTGTTAATGTGTTTTCATTATACTGAATAGACTCGGGCTTTTCGGATGCATGTTGTCTTTTGCGCTGGCCATATTGATCGAATTGTAACTGCTCTGCTTCTTGTGGGAAGGGCCTCGACAGTTCATATGTTTGTACTTTTCCGCCTTCATGTTTCCCGTGTTGAATAGGTTCTGTCTCTTCAAATGTCGGAGCTTCTCTATACTGAACATATCCTTGTTGCTCTGCGCCTTGCCAGATATTTCTTGACTGTTCAAGTATAGAATATTGCTCAGGATGAACAAACTCTTCTTGTTTTGCACCAGTTATGTTTTCGTAGTCCTCAAGCTTAACTATCTGAATCTGGGGTACCTGAGCTTGGAAACTATTTATTGGTTGCTGGGGAATCAGGGATTCGGCTCTTTGTACATACCCCGACTGCTGCGGTAACATGAATTCTTCTTGCTCCAAGGATTTATTTTGTTTTGGTAGAGGTGGTTCAGTTTTGTGAAATTCGTCTGGTTGCTTCGATAATGGAGACTTAACTTGCTTCACTGACAACTTTCTCTTTAGATTTGTAGGCGTGTGGGACTGTGATAGTTGCTTCGGGAGCATTTCATCTCCAACTGCGGGTGTATTCCTGAAACCAACATCATCCATCTGGCTTTCATACTGAGGTTTTTCCCTCTGCAGAGCATCTCTGCTCTCTACAATTTGTCAAAGTGGAATTTTTTTCCAGTCATCGATAACATCTGCGTTCTTATCATCGTATCGAAGTAATGGAGTAGAATGAACTGATTTCGTGCCGGGAAATGTTGATACCATCCTCTTCGATGGTCGCAAGGTATGTATTATTCGTACAGATTGCCAAGGGTATCGTAATCTGTGAGCAACGGACCTCTCCGACTTGTCTAGTTGTTCATCTTTCCAAGACCAGTCTTCACTCTTCACTGTGCCAAGTACCAGTAGCACGGTGGCGACTGTTGTAGTTCTTGCAATATCTACAACACACAAGCACACTATACCAATTAGAATTTTTTCTGTAATAACACCTTTGCAGTGGTGCATCAAATGTTCAACTCTGACATCATTACGAACAAGATTTTTGTCTAGTGGGTTAAGTTGTAGGAAATGCCTACGGTGAGTGAATTTACTCTAAATACCCAATTTTTTCATCACTCTTGTATTTTACCACTTCTCAATTTTTATATGTTCCCTCTGCCCATTGTGTTGAAATGTACATCACCCTTTAGCACCTTTCTTTCTGAGGCCTGCCATGGAATCATAATTATCCTGCCCATGTGCGTTTCCTGCCACATGGTACTTATGTTCAATTCCGAAGTGTTTACATTGTTTGGTATAATATGCAAACACATAGTTCTCACTTTTGTTTATTTTACTTGGGAGCGATGATCGATAAGGAAGTGTGCACATGCAGTGATGCGATAAAGGTGACAGACCCACATTCACCATTAACAACCAGAAATTCTATTCCTGGTGGAAGTTGAGTTGGGAGGGTTTGGTTGACCCTTAATAGCAGTGAGAATGACGTGAGGTGAAGATAGACGAGCGACGGAATGCAAAGACGTGGTAAACGAGAGCACCCCTATAAAAGCCGTTGGCCAATTGCGAAGCCCACTATATTTCCCACATAAGAAAATCCGGGTGACCACACCGGAACTCGAACCCGGTCTCCTTTTGTAGAAAAAGAGACGACTTACGACTACACCTCCGCGGCATCCTGTTCAGAGTCGGAATTGAATGGATTCGGAGTCCTGTATATTGCGTAATTAGAAACTCTTGTGGCCTTTAAAATCTTTAATTAATTAACAATGTGACATAAAAACTCACGAGACTACAATATAATCCAGTACTGCACATTAGACTATAACATAATTAAGTAATACAGAAATTCCGTTCTGAGTTTCGCCAAAGAAAATACAATACCTGTAAATGAAAAATGCATTACTCTAAGGGATTGCACGATAAAGACAATATTTAAATACTGCATGTGACAGCATATGCAATGGACAAAATCACTGCATTGCAGAATAATTAGGAATCAAGTACTGACTACCGAATGTCTGAAGCACATCAGCAGTTGCCCATTCACTGTTTCGTAGTTCCCGTTGCTGTACTGTGCCCCAAGTTGTGTTGAGTATTGTGGGCATACTAGAGTATCGATGTCCGTCATTTATTACGACAATTAACCATGTTTAAGTGCGTCTGTCTAGTGGGTCTCTGTGAGTCTGGATGATAATTCTGAAGAGTTGTGTCACATAGTGGATGAGAAATGTCAGCAGCGACTTGATGTTGGCACTGTTGGTCAGAGGAAGGTGCGCATGCCAATAAGTATGGTTCTAGACAACAGTAGCCTAGAGGCCTTCGCATCGTACGTGCGACCATAAATGACTACGTACACAGAAACAGCAAAACAGATAAGCGGTAGTGTAGTCGCATCAGGTGTGTCCCCCAGGGCTATTCGGAAACATTTACTTGAAGCTGGACTATGACCATGGGTACACACGTGGTTCCCATGAATGCCTAACCATAGTGCAGCCCACATATAGTAGTGCCGAGTGGTGCAGGGACTAGTGGCGAATAATTATGTCCAAATTATAATAACAGTACCAGTATCGGAAATTATGGTGGTCGTCTGCATGTACGGCATCAAGCATGAGAGTTACACGTTCAAAGGCGCTATTCTGTAACTTCAGCTTGCTTCAAGATACTCACTGTGAGCATATTTATGTTAACGACAGCTAAAACGACATTTACTAGTGAATTATCTTTATGTGGTATTCTGTATCGCATCTCTTTATGGCTCTTCTTATGATGACGCATAGATCTAGAAAACGTTTGAGGGGTGGAAGGGGGAAGGGGGGGGGGGGGGTTTATCTGTTTGGAAATCAACAACATGCATGCTGAATTACATTTTTTCTGTTATTCCTTAGTGTCTTATGTAACTTGTTCTTATAGTCCAGTGAAATAAGGCGAAATAAGAGGGCATCTGCCGAAAAATTCTAATCAAGCTATATTTTTGCACAAACCTTTATTTTGGCATTCTATAAAACATATATACTGAGTCCCTTAAGCTATTACGCCAGCTTCGTTCACTTAAGTAAGGCCAAAGGTCATAAAATGTTTTTTTTGGAGATATTTCGCTTCCTATTGGTCGGACGGTAATTAATGGCAGTATCAAAATTGTAGATTAAACTATTCTCTACAAAAAAGGTCATATACATGTTTTACATACGAGCAACCATTCTGTAAATAACTCACTGGTAATCTCTGAAGCAAGGCGTAGTGAACACAATGACAGAGAAAAGGTATTTAGAATAAGAAGGGTCGCCTACTTACCTGGACTATACCTGGCGTAGTTCTTGACGAACATCTCTGTGAATATTTACAATATGAATTATCACCTTATTATTTGGCTCTCTTTGCCGATACAGGCGTGCAAAAATTTGCTAAATCGTTACTGTACAAATGTTTTGAACCTACTCAACTGGAACTAGACACTGATAATATTACGTATATCATCGATGGTGGATTTCTTCTGCATCGTGTCATATGACAGAAGGATGATACTTTCCATTACATTATTACCAGATACGTTGATTACCTTCAAAAACATTTCGGCTCTAACATAGTAGACATAGTAGTTGTAGTTGTGTTCGACGGATATAATGACAATAATAAAAAAAAAAAACCTATGGAACAGCTCCGAAGAATCGCTACAACTTCTGGCTCTATCGAAGTACTTTTCAGCGAAACGATGTAAATAACAATCAGCCAATATAAAGTTTATTCCAACCGCTCCAATAAAAATCGACTGATTTCAATGCTGATGGATGCATTTGAAAGCGTCAACATTGCTACAAAACACGTTCGAAACAGTGCTGGCGTTTTAATAATTGAAACAGCACTCGAAATATCCATTACAAACATCACAGCTGTTGCTGGAGAAGATATAGATATTTTGGATCTTATAATAGCATGTAATCCTCCAGACAAACAAATTTATTTTCTCAAACCAGGCAAAGGAAAATTAGAGATGAAGATACATTCATCTGCTATCATCGGAAATTATACCTACTCTCAGGAGTACCTTTTATTTTTACATGCAATCATTGTATGTGATACATCTGCGTTATTTAATAAAGGAAAATAAAATGAATGAAATTGTTAGAAAAACGTCGAGATTTGCAGTGTTTAGCATAAGTATTTAAGCAGGAAAATTGTTCACCAAATGTATTTGCAGATAATGGAATGCGTTTTATTTTGGCGATGTATGGACCTCCAAACTCTGAAGTTTCCATTGACAACTATCGATACTTGACCTTCGCTAAATCGACAAGACTCAATAAACCAGTAAAATTTTCATCACTCCGTGCACAGCTGCAGCTACTCAAAAACATCTGTATCGTGTATACTATAAAGTATAAACTTGGTTAGGCAATGAGTTAAATCCTGAACAGTGAGGATGGGTAATTAATAATAATCTTTTGGAGCCCATATTACCATTACTACCACCTGCGCCGGACGTATTCACCAACACAATGTTTTGTAATTGCATAAAAGGTTGTGATACAAACTGTGGGTGTAGAAAAGTCGGATTGCCATGCTCCACCGTTTGTGGTCATTGTCGAGGACAATCATGCCTCAGTCCCACTACTGATCTTGTTTCTTCTGACGATTCTGATCAATATAAATGAAATGGAATACGATGAAATAAACACCATCGATTATTTGACATCGAAATTATCAAAAGAAGAAGGTGTTAATGATGAAGAGAAAGAAGTACCATAGGTTGAAGATGATGATGAGAAAGAATCATAAATTGACCAAACATGAATTAGGCCTACCGGGGAAACCATGTAAAAAATAAACGCGCCTTACATTTTACCTGAAAGGGGGTGTTGAAATTAATGCATCGCTGTTATTGCTGTATTCTATACGCGGTTGGGGCTTTGTAAGCCGTATTACGTGGCAATGGTTGCGCGTATGTAAAAAAGTATATGACCTTTTTTGTAGAGAATTTTTTAATCTACAATTTTGATAATGACATTAATTACCGTCTGAATAATGGGAATAATGATATATCCGCAAAAAAAACTTTTTATGACCTTTGACCTTGCTAAAGTATAGGAAGCCGGCGTGATAGCTTAGGGGACTTTCTATATGTTTTACATAATGCCAAAATGAAGGCGTGTGCTAAGATCTTGCTTGATCCGAATTTTTCAGCAGAATAATCCTTATTTCACCGGACTGTTAACACATTTATGAGAGCAACAATTCAAAATGAATTTTCTTTTTTGATACAATTTTTCCAGTATGGCTTAGTTAATTTTAGTTAATTCGAGCCCTTCATATGTATCGTGGTTACGTAAGAAAAATAAAATATACGTTTTAATGTATTCCAGACACCATATATTTTGGCGGCAATATAAGACCCGAATATTTCTCCTCATCGAGGCGTTTTAATCCGAATTTTTCCTCTGGAGTGTGTTTGCTCAAATTAACCTCAATACGTCTGGCATTTTGTTTCCACGGACGTTTATAAAGACGCCATTGTTGGTGTGCCTTTTTGTAAACAGGGTCACGGGGCATTCGAAAGATCGCAAAGCCGACATTTTGGGTTACATAATACAATTTTGCCTCATAAAGACAATTATGTCGTAACTATCTTTATATAAAGACAGTAAGTAGTTACGAAATAATGCTCCTGCAGTGTATACGGCAGCAACAAATAGAACAAACGCCTGGAATCGTGAGTGGGGAGCCGTAGCTTATAATGTCCATTATAGTCGGTGTATGTGCAAAGAGAATTGATTAGTGTACGATACATCCAGAAAAATGTCCAAACCTACCTGCTTCCATTTGTGGCATGTAATCTGCATATTGTTGCAGAACTCTAGGAAGGAGTGCGACATGCAAATTATGCCCTTGTATTCCCATTGCTCACGCCCTGTCATTCGGATTCAATGGCCGCCATTTTGAGTTTATGTAGAAATTTTAATTTTATTTATTTATTTATGGTAGTGCACTTATCTGACCCCTAAGTATGGCATATGGAGCATCTCAAAAATATGTTGGCAACAAATAATTTGAGTGTTATTTGGTACCCCAACTCATTTTACCTATGCATAACTAAATTCCTCATTAGAAATTTGCAAATAATTCGTAAATTTCGAAATTACCAAAGAGATATATTTATTTTTGCTCAAGGCCGCCACTTACATATTCGTTAATGTCGGCCAACTTTTCTAGGTTTTTTTAAAATTTATAATACTTGTTTTCATTGCAATGTTCTTGTTTAATTTTATATGGAATTTATTTGCAATGATTACTTTGACGTCCCACCTGCACTCTTTAAAAACCTCGTTTTACGCTCATATAATAAACAAATATGAGAGGTGGGAAAGAGCTTCAGAGTGTATCACTACACACGCACACACACACACAAACTCATACACACTTGTATATGTATATATGTATATATATTATATATATATATATATATATATATATATATATAATATATATATATATATATATATATATATATATATGTGTGTGTGTGTGTGTGTGTGTGTGTGTGTGTGTGTGTGTGTGAAAGAAATCAGATACCAGTTTTTGGAAGTATTACAGAAAGTATTTTGAAACAGTACTGGCATTATTCGGAAGAATTATTTGTAACAAACGTGTAATTCAAGAATATATCACATGCATTGTTTTTGGCATCTGTATATTTATTTGCGGGTATTGCCTATAGCTTTATAAATAACTGAGTATTGCATATCACATTAACTAATATTTCCCTTAATGATCTATAAAATTCGAAATAACACTAAGTGAAGAAATAAACCAAACTTTAATACCACAGAACTTAAAACAAAATTACTGAACGTATTTTCAAGTGTATGTTATCACTGTGCATCAAGCTTGGGACGTCATTTCTTTGTATCATATCAGATGGATGTACTTCCCGAGTTCTGCTGAGCATAGGACTCAAGGAAACCAGTATGTTGGAAACAATTGTTATCTTCTTTCCCGTGTCATAGTTCGGTGCGAGTGCATTGGTTGCCGACGTTGTAGCAGAGTTCTTGTAATTCAAAGGTTAAAATTAACCGATGGGCACTCGACAGTCAGCTGATCACATCTAAACCACTCTACTAATGTAATTTTATATGGCCACCTTCCCTCACTATTGACAAGTACTGAAATCCTTGGCGATGAATAGACAATTTCGGAACACTCAGCGGTAATATTCGTCTAAGTAAAAATAATTAAAATTAGGTTTGCGGCTTTTTTTAAAGGTCGTTTACTTATTTGTGGAAACACTATTGTATTGTTTCCCTAGGTTTTCTCGGGGTACTGCCCGGATCAGTGCGCCCTGAGATTAAACCCAACGTGAGAATTTGTGTGATTGCTTTAAAGAGTGCCGATCTGTAAAGTTTGGGCTAGCCAAATTGTGATTGAACTAAGGAAATCTCGGGCACTGTGTACTCCCCCTCAGTGTGGGCCGGGTAGTGGCAACTGTCTCAAGGTTATTAGTCTACCGCTCAGTGCGAGTGTGAGTAGCCATAATCTGCACTGTGCAGTTCCTTGAGTCGGCTAAGAGAGTGCTAGTAAAGATCACTGTCGGTCTGTGGCTTAGGCCCTAGGCTTGTGTGGCTTTAGTCCTCACACTCAAGTGAGAGTAGCATGAGTGATAGGGACAGTGTTCATATTTAGTGACTTTGATTTCAGAGGCTAAGTACGTCGGAGTGGTGGGCCATGATCATCTCTTCCCCCAAGGCAGGAAGTCCTTGGGGTGAGAGAAAAGGGAAGATAAAGGCTCTAGTGACCGGTGAACAGCTAAAGACCTTTGTGTTATGGGCAGTGGCCAGACTTTTAGATGCAGATACCAACTGGGACCAGTTTGAGGAACCTATTGACTCTAAGAAGAGATGGATGCAAGATATGATGTCATTGATAGCCGGAGTGGACTCAGAGACAGTCACGCGGCTAATAAAGGAGTTGGTGAATAATGTGTAACCTAAAAAGGGAACACAAGAAAAGGAGGAAGATCTACTGAAGCCTCTAGAACCGGAAGTGATGCTAGAAAAAGTGGAGTACCTATACAAGGAGATGCTGGAGTACTCCCAGGACAGTAATAAGAAAATTAACAAGGACAATTGCAGCTTTATGTTGCCATGGCTTAATAAGATGAGAGGAGGAGACTCTTAAATTTAAATGATCTGAAGGCCTGACTTATGCAAAAGTAGCAGTAGTGAGTACTCCAGTAACAGTACATGTTGCTCAACAAATGACAAGAAAGGCGAAAGCAAATCCGCCAAGGAAACTAGTTATGGTTCTCCTGGAAAATAAGGAGCAAACCAGTAAGCAGACTAGGGAGGTTCTACAGCAGACACTTAATCCAGTAAATAATGGACTGCGGATTAAGAATATGTATGCACTGCGAAATAGCGGAGTGATGGTAGAAGCAGCAGACGAACAGACCTTAAGGAAAATACAAACAGCAAGTAAACTCCGCAGTCTAGGTCTTAAGCTGGAGGAGCCTCGCCGTCGTGGACCAAAAATCATGGTTTACGACGTGCCGAGGGATCTGGATTAAGAAGGAGAGTTGATGGAAACTATCCATCGACAGAATTTCGTTGACTCGTGTGTGAGTTCGGATGGTCTCAAAAAGGACATGGTACCCAGGTTGAGGAAAGGTGACAGATCGGCTAAATCTGTGTACATAGTGTTTGAATGCTCCGCCCAGCTAAGGAAAAGTGCAATTGAAACATTAAAGCTCTATATTGATTTTGTCTGTTGTCGTGTGAAGGAATATATAGAGCCTATGCGATGTTACAGATGCCAGAGGTATGGGCACCTTGCCAGCAGGTGTAAGTTGAAAGAGGTGTGTTCTGTGTGTGCAGAAGTGGAGCACAATCACAACGAATGCAAATGGCAAGGACAGGAACAGTGTACTAACTGTAAGAGGGATAACAATGAGCATTACCACAGGGCAGATTTTTGGGACTGTCCAGCTTATACCAAAGCATACGAAATGGAGATTACTCGTGTGGACTATGGCTGTTAATACCATAAGATGTGGGAAGATCAACATGCAGGGATAAGCTGTGGT
Organism: Dryococelus australis; assembly: GCA_029891345.1. Taxonomy (NCBI): domain Eukaryota; kingdom Metazoa; phylum Arthropoda; class Insecta; order Phasmatodea; family Phasmatidae; genus Dryococelus; species Dryococelus australis. Next base: position 300,835,375 of record CM056994.1, on the reverse strand, counting down.
GACATCAGAAATGGTTAAGTTGGCAGAAGCAAACATGCTGTATGTTTGCTTGTTCCAGGAGCCATATGCACTGCATAATATAGTAATGAATATCCCAGGAATAGTGTTAACAAGTGGGAAGGTACCCAAAGCAGGTATTTGGGTAAGAATGAAAATTACATCAAGTATATATGAAGATATTTCTAATGAGCACCACCTGGTGATACAACTGATGGTTGGAGATCATCAAGTCAATCTGGTGTCCTCGTACTTTCAATTTTCTGAGAGTGCGGAGTGCCATTTGGAGAATTGGGATAAAATACTGGACAATTACACAACAAGGAAACAGTTATTGCAAGTGATGTGAATTCCAAGTCGACATTATGGTACCCTCCTGTCACTGGTGAAAGGGGCACATTGGTGGAACAATATGTCATGGCTTGGGTTCTCCGAGCATGTAACCAAGCCGGACACTTACTAATGTATGTGTCTCCAGCAAGGGATGCAGAGACTTATATCGATGTGACCCTGGCTACCAGCAAAGCCAGCTGGCATGTCCTAAATTGGGAAGTAGTGGAGGAGAGTAGCAGTGACCACAGGCTGATCCTGTATTAGCTCTCACTCACAAGGATAATGGGACATCAAACAGCAAAAGTATGGCCTCGGTACTCCCACCAAGGTGCAGATGGAAGTTGTTCGATAACCTTCTGGTGGCCAAGATGGAAGTACTTCAGAAGGAAGCAGATCCACTGACAAGAGCTCAAGGAATAACTTCATTTATACAGTCAACCTGTGACCATTCACTGAGGAGAGTAACCTCTAGGACACCCTCCAATATGTGGTGGGACAGTGAGCTAGATCTCTTGAGGAAGTAGATTCAGTATCAGCATCGCAAACTCAAGAGGGAGAGAGATCAATTGAGACGTGAGCAAATGGCAGTGGACTATAGAGGAAATAGGAAGAAGTACTTCATGGAGGTTCACTGGTAGAAATCTGAGTCATGGAAGCAACTCATAGAAGATCATGGAAATGATGACCCCTGGGGGCTGGTTTACCATGTGATGGTCGGTAAGCTGAGGGAGATAACTCCCCTAAGAATAGTAGAGACAGCTGTGGGACACATAAGTGACATTACTGAGGCAATAAGAGTAATGATAGAGGCACTACTGTCAGGCGACTCAGTGAAAGGAGAATCAGAATAACATAGACAAAAGAAAGGATCTGTGGACATTGCACCAGAAATGGATAACACTCTAGAATTTACTGCAGAGGAATTCGATAAAGTGATCAAGGATCTAAAGCTAAGGAAGGCCCCTGGGTATGACAATATAACAGCAGAAATTGTCAAGAGAACCTACAGTAGAATAAGGACCTGCCTACAGAAGACCTACAATGAACTCTTGAGAATAGGACGATTTCCGGAGTGTTGCCAATAGACCTGCTGATCAGGGAGAGAGGTGAAATGTTTGTGGAGTTGCAGGGAAGATCTCCATCGACTACACTCAAGAAAGAGTATAGGGATAATATTCTGCATATCTGGCAAGATAGATGGGACAACACTGAAAAAGGAAGAGAGGTGTTCACAGTGTTTCCGGACGTCTAAGACAGATACAGGAAGAAATGGGTAAGAACAACCTACTACCTCTCTCAACTGATCACGGGACATGGCAATTTCAGAGCTAAATTGCATCAGTTTGGGTTCGTGGAAACTCCACAATGTCCAGCATGTGGTGTGGAGGACACAGTGCAACACGTTCTTTTTGAGTGCGGAAGAATAGAGGACCCCCGGTTATCATTGCTGGCACAACTGGCAGAATACGGCATAGAAACCCCGGATCGACACATGACACTCAAGTGGAGCTCAACTGCGAAGATCTTTGAGAATTTCTCACTACTAGTGGGGAGAAGACTTGAAGAGTTTGGCGCCTGGATTAAGGATCAAAATCTAACAGTAAGGGAAGTGCACAGTGAAAGAGAACAGTGATAGTGAAATTACTTTGAGTGATGGGTGAACAAGAAAGAAGTAGTGGGACTCGGAGATTGCTGTTCTCCTGGGAGCCAGTAATTTTCTTCACTGAGCGAATCGCTACGCTGTATGAGAACTGTACAAGTCATCAATGCAGGCAACTGACCAGGAACAGAACAAGACAGATGGTACACCAGCTCGGAAATGCGAGTCAAAGACCTCTTGATTAAACAATCCAGACGGTGATGGGAAGTGCAGGGGGCACAGCTGAGGTTCAGAAGTCAGAAGAGCCATCATGAAATCCTTGGGATCAAGTCACAAGAGTTGAATTGAAGACTGGTTTTCAATATACGGGAATGTGATAAAGAGATGCAAGATGGTTCTGAGATGGAAGAGCCTGTTGCTGTGCATACCTGTCAGAAAATAACAGTACAAGACGTGGAGCAGATTCAAGGGGAGTTTTAACTGAAGCTCCGACTGGCAAAAATGGAGAATCCCTCGTTGTATGCTGCGGCAATGTCCACAGTCTTGAGAAGTCTTAAAGGTGGAAATCACATCTTATTCCCCTATCCGGAATACAGGGATCAAATGTTACTTGCAACATCAAACCTGACAAGAGACGTAGAAGAAATCAAGGAATTCTTGCAACAAGTGCATGAGAGAAGGGTGAAGAGTTCGACTTAGAGCAGTGTCGGAAGGAAGCAATTAAGACTTATGGCCGCAGACGTTACGATCACAGGGTGCCATACATTGGATATAAGGTGGTGCACTACTGACACCTGGTACATCACAGGGGAGAGCAAAGTGAAAGTCCAGCAAAGTTACCTCCTCGCGGTAAGTCAAGGAGGGACTGGTGAATGAAGGTCACTCTCGTTCATCTGAGACCATTGACCAAATATTCGCCGAAACAAGACAATTTCCAGTTATCAATTTATGAATAGTTCGGATTAGCCCAGATCAGCTTGGGATGAGCTTATTCATAATGGTGAGGAGGACAGGTATTTAATGGAATGGAAGAAAACCCGTAGTACAGGCACACAGCACAGAACAGGCAGAAGACAAGAACAAAAGAGAAGAAAGAGTGCTGAGCACTAGCTTACTCATCAGAGTATAGTCCTAGTGCGGGAGGATGGAGGGAGTGCTGGCCTTTGGGCCTTAAAAACCTGTATTGTTTCCCTAGAACTGCAAAATCATGTATTTTCCACCACAGCATAAATTAGATTTTAATTTTAGCCTTACTATTCCTTCTTTGCAAGGACCGTTTCATATTTAAATATACTATCCTCTTAATGCCTGTAATATCTTTTAAAAATAAATATTTTGAATCATGAGAGAGTGTATAATTTTACTGTGGTGTGCATGACCTACGCGAACTTCGTTATAGTCTGTTCATGGTAAAGTGAGCATTTTGAAAGCCTTCTCATTTGGAATAACAGTCAATAAATATGTTTTATTTTAGCCTTAGACATTAACTTCAGAGTGCGGTGGAATATATACACTGTGCTTGTTACTTACATGGGAATATTTATTTAAAAAGACTGTCAGAGGTCAGAGTGCTTCCATACCACGAAGATGAATTGTGAATATGAAAGGCTGCCTTTTGACCTCGATGATCATGGAGCCGTGAACCTGCACCATCGATAACTGGTTGCCCTCAGTGCCGATTCTACAATCGAGTTTTCACTTATGTTCAAAATGCATGTCGGCATGAGAGGGCGGGCTGAACGAAGAGTCTTTTTTACGCGACTATGACCAATTGGGAAGTATGGAGGTGGCCTACCATGGTACTGCATTATTCAGTACAAAGTCCATGTTGTATATCGATCAATAGCAAAGCATAGCGGTAGCCTGATGTAGATCTGAGCAATTTTATTGCAAAGTGTAAATGCAGTTTACCCAGTAAGCGATTAAATATACCGAGGGACCTGGATACATACTTTTTTAAAGTGAGATTATTAAATATAATGTTCGCATTTCAGCTTATGACTATATAATTTTATTTCAAAATACATGGAATTTTTTTTTCACTTGTGACCCACGCACACGCACACTGCACATACCACCGCACTTAGCACCACAATAGGAAATCAGCACAGAAATCAGCACTGCAATTAGCCCGCAATTACAATCAGCACCTCACTTAGCACTGCAGTACCTCAGTTAGCACAGCAGTACCGCTGTTAGCACCGCAGTTAGTACCACAGAACCACAGTTACCACAGTTACTGCTCCACCTGCTCGACTTGCTCTGCCTGCTCCACCTGATCCAGTGCACGTAATTGGCTGGTCGGTGCCTGCACAATGTATTAATGGTTCAGTACGATTGGTTCAAAGTCAATGTGATGCCATAGGGATTTAAACTCGTATATTATAAGCAGTAGGAAGGTAAGCTGAAAGGTTTAGTTTGGCAGCAGCTGATGTAAAATGTTTATCGTCTCGGCTAGCTTCTGCCTTTTCGCATAAATTTTTATCTAGTTTTTTCTTTCAGGGTCATTAGAGGTCATGGGGTCAAGCTAAGGTAGTCTGCATCTACTATGGTGGTAGTAGTCTGTAATGTCATATGCTTGTTGACTTTTATGTATTTTTTCCTCGAGTTTTTGTTTTCAAGGTCATTAAAGATCACGGGGTCAAGGTCATGGTCATTGGCTTCCAATATGGCGGATGGGTGATGTCTACCAAGATGGTGGTCGCCTGCCAAGATGGTGGTCGCCTACCAAGATAGTGGCCTCCAGTAATGTATAAACAAATGGCGAACGAAAAAATGAAGATGGCGGAATGAGTTCAGGTTATGGGGTGGTGCTGGGGGTACCTTCGGTAATGTAAGTTTTTGAAATAATTGTTTAATAACATTTAACAATTCTTAATAATATTTTTTTTGTCATTTTAATTATTTTTAATAATAAATTTGTTGAAATTTTTTGTAATTTTTAAGGATTCTTTGGGATTTTTTTGTGTTTTTGGGGTCAAAGGTCCTCGGGGTCAAGGTCAAAGGTCGAGGTCATAGGGCATGGCGAAGGTCAATGACATGCAAGATGGCGGTCGGTGACGTAACAACATGGTGGCTCCTCCAATCCGAATCCGACTAACTATTCCCTTGCCCCAGGCTTCCCATTTCCCTACTAATGATATCAATTGCATGTCATGCATAGTATTTTCTGCAGTAAAGACCGCCCTGTGCCGCCTTACATGCGTTTACCATCACAGTTCCTGATACGTGATACGCTTCGCAGTTTGTTTCTGGATTTGCGACTCGTCGACCCGCATGTGCTCTTGTGTACTTGTGCTTCTTCGTACAGACACAAACAGAAGCAAACTTGGTAGTTGGCCAAGAGCCAGCTTGGCGTACAGCAATTGGGTACCAATTAACTTCTCTCATACTTCGTATTTTTCAAACATTCATAAACTTTCACGTCCTTCATTTTCCTTTTAAAAAAGTCTTAGATTCTCCATTATTTATTAAAGAGCACCACAGATTTTTTTATTGCTGAAATATTTAACACTATACAACCTACAGCCATCCTCTGTTCTTTATATTTTCATGGTCTTCGGAAAAAAAAAAACCATTCTCTTCATCTCAAATTCCCCCAAAACATAAGCGCCCTATTGTGGAACTTTTATACAGCCTTTGTTATTTCAGACACTATTCTAGGAGGTTTTAATATGTGAATGCACATGCTATACTCATAGCTATCAAAAATCAAATAACTTAGTGGTTTTTCAATTCCCATGGCGTGAAGACTGTTGTTGATCAATTCTCTCCTCGGTTTGGATATGAATCAAAAGCTTGGAATGTTCAGTCGACCGTTCAGAAGCGACTCTGCCGTAGTGCATTGGTTCATGTATACCCTCTCTCGGTTCACTGCCATCCGTTTGTAAAAAAAAATAAAATTTGCCGTCATATTCCCAAGTTAAGGTCCTCATCATACCAGTGTACACTGCACTCTAAACTCGTAGACGTAGAAAGAAATCTATATGTCACCTGTTACTTACTTGTGTGACATAACCAGTAAGTAGGTCTACGAAATATTTACTTGGCCGAAGAGCCAAATATCCTCGTGAAATAAAAAATGCGATGATAAACGAATCCATTTTAACCTTGACGAATTTAAATGACAAAAATTGAAGAAGATGAAGAACTTCACCCCAGAAAAAGAGGACGCAGGCTAACGTAGTTGCGATAACGTTGATTACGTTGGTTCCTGAGATTTGCGTTTGGCAGAAAAAACATGCTGAGATATACAACCAAACATACCTTGTGTCTTATACTATTGGGAACGGCAAAAAGGGCCCTGAAAGGGGGCGAAGGCATTAGACGTAGTAACATAAATGGCACCCATCGAGCTGCGTGGGCACATAGCAAGCGCGACTCTCGTAGCTTAATCTGTTTGGGAATATCAAACAGGTGCATACAAGTAGGATGGCTGGTGGATAGGAGTAGAATCTTCATGTAAATATAAATCAGTAAGTAAGGTGGGGTGCACGCCACAAACATTCCGGGAATGGTAAAACGGGATTTAAAGGAGGCGACCGGAACAGATAACGGCTACAGTAGTGATGAAACTGTAAGTGGATGAGACGAGTGGGGTAGGTGTAAGTACTAATGTCATCGCGTTAACAAATCGGGAATGGTACAGGGTTTCGTGAAAGCAGTTGGAGAGGGGAAGTAGCAGTGTCCTTATCGACGTTGGCTGCGAAAAAATATATCGATATTTTATAGTTGTATGACATACTTGTAGACATGATCGGTGACTGCTTTTCTCCTGAGAAAAAATAATTATATCGCAGTTTTTGCAAAATGACATGTCAAAGTCAAAGTTTTACTGTTTTTGTAACGTGCAAATAAAATCAACCAAACTGTTGGTAGAAATTTTAAAAAGGGTTACTGGATGGCCACGTCTTAATTCATTCAGGGGTAGCCACAAATAAGAATTACTCAATAATTTCCTTATTTCCAGCACTATTTTCAAAATGCGAAAAAGTTTCCTTCTGCGATTTTATAGGTGTCTCGAAGCAGCTCTTGGTGTCTTCTTTCATTGCGAATTATCTCGGTTCAATATGTAAGTTAGTTTTCATTATTTGCACATCCCTAAAAAAGTAAAATTGAGACTTTGGGATGTATTTATGCAAAAACTACGCCCTCGAAAAAATTTTACGATAAAATTAGTAATAACGATAATGACTTAAAGTTTAACAATATATTGTACAATTGCAAAACAATTTTTTTCGTTGCCAATGCCCGTAAGAAATTTAAAATGGTAAATTAGTATGGGGTTCATTCCAAGAATGAATACCGTTGCTTAAATTTTCGAGAGGTTGAGAAAGGTTGGATACGTCATAGAAATAAAGGAGATCATGTAATGTCAGGCGCACACCAAGTATGGAATCTGTAACATAAACAATCCGGGAATGGGGAGTGGAAAAGTGTGAGTGCTTAGTGTTGTCATAGAAATTGAAGTGGGAAAAATAGAGATGTGGTATGTGACAAGTATGACGACTGTGAATTGGTCAGTTAAGGAATGCAAAATGGGGTGTGGGATAGTGCAGTAAAGGCGATAACAGAAGGCAAAGACATATACAGCATTGACTTGACAGGAAAGAAGCTAAGGAAGGTTGTACACAGGGATAATACGAAGGCTGTAACTGTAACGATTATTGAGTGACAAAGTATTCATTATAAATTAATTTAAACAGGGGATGATGGGGCAAAGTAAGAGAAAATAATGAAGTAGAAATAAGTAATGAAAATCAGTTGTGGCTAGTTGTGGGAGGCGCATGCAAACAACGATGTACAAGGCTTTAATTGTATAGGAATAACATGCGTTGAATAACATGTGTAGATATTTGGGTGGCTCTTAACATCTAGGCATTGAGAGCCAATGAGGGTGAAAAAGGTGAGTATGGAGCAGTCCCGAAATGCAAGGGAGGTGGAAACGGGAGTTCCCCGAGAAAACTCGCCGATCAGCGACATCGTCCGGCACAATTCCCACATGCGAAAATCCGCGATACACCTCGCCGGCAAATTCATGAAGAGAAATATTAGGTTATAGGGGGGATAATAATGAGGTTGGTAAAATAATACTATACAAGTGTGATTATGGGTGTTGAACTTAAGAAATATGACACACATAGTTTCTGTAGATAGCGGGTAAAAGGCATTTTAGCATTTTTTTTTTCGGGGGGGGGGGGGGATAGGGAAAACGGGTGGGCGATTACCAGCAATGTACATGCAAGCTGTCCCTAATAAAATATTATCAAACCTATAACGTAATTTATTTTGACAAATGAGACAAAAACAGACTCAGAATGTAAAGATATCATTGAGTGAGGTTTTCGCACTTTAAGCAAGAGGTTTATAAATATTTTTATCTAAACATATCAAAACTATGCGAGCTAAAACCAATTACTCTTTAGATTTTTGTTTGGTGCAGGTGTTCCAATCGTATGAACAGTTGATTAGTTTTATTGTCACCTTACCTTGTAACTTGTGGCATGCCATCGTATTCTTGCATTTAATAACGTGACCTTCCGCTGAACTCTATCATTTTCGACAGGTTGTCAAAAATGATGTTGAAATTACGAATGCATTTTTCCTTTGCGTAATACTGTCAGATCAGCGGTTCACGTTGAAACATCTCACAATTTTCAAAGGTTGCACTGAGGAAAAGGTTTTGCGGAATAAAACACAGATTGTTTTAGTAAACAAATTAATTGTTTTTGTACTTACTTACTTCCGATGACCCAGCAACATTGGTAATGTCTTGGCCTACTCGACAATTGTTCGTGTAAGGACAGTTAACTGTTTTGTTGCTGTTGTGCCTCGCACTGCAGAAATCTCATGTAAGTTGTTTACAGTCAAATTTATTTACTTTAATTTTGTCTGCAAAATACACCAAACGTAATATTATGTTTATATTGACACTGGAACTAAAAATATATTGTATTTTGCTGAGAATAGACACTGAATGGTGTGTTTACCAACACGAACTTGTTATTGTTTTGACATTGAAAGACATATTCAAAGGTTAATTCGTCCACTCGTGTGCATAACTGGTTTTAATAAACATATTTATCCTCATTTTATTTGTAGTCATGTAATTCATAAGACTTAACGCTTACCTGTTGTGACATTTTATTTAATGAGCCGGACATTATTATGTCTGTAATTTTAATGATTGTGATTATTATCAATATGAGATATAGGAACGTGCCCTGTACGTTGTTTTGATATGAAGGGAGGCAAATTCAAACTTTATTGTTATCAGCCAATCTGGATTGAGCTGATAACAATGAGGTTTGGGACTTCCGTATTCTTGCTTGACGTGGGTGTGTAAACCCTGAATTAGCCCTTCTTCTTCCAGTAGCCATGAAACCGTGAGGACGTCGTATTTAGAGGCCCGAGAGTTTCGTCGACGATTGGCCGTGGCATCGCACCTGGTTCCTTGTCAATTATGTTTTTAGATGCTGAGTTTGTGTTAGGCGACCTGGATTTCCTGCTTCTGCAGGTACAGGCGAGGTAGTTCAAGAATTTTGAGGTGAGATATATGTGGGGACCAGAGGCGACGGCGTCATCTGCGACATGGAGACTAGGAGGTTTGACGACGTGTTGCGGTATGACTGCAGTAAGGCAGATGGGTTCATCTATTTGCATCCGCAATGTTGCGGATATTAACGAGTGAGTTTTGAAATAAATCTTACCAAGCTGAATATGAGATGGGTTCTGGAAGTGACACATTTTCACGTTTTAATTGGAAGATGTATTTTGGATGCCCTATTAATGTGATTGCATATAAACTTTATTTTGAGTGCTAGTATCCGTTCTTCCCAGAAGCCGACACTCTAATGAACTAGTCGAAGAGTAATTTGTTTGAAGAGAAGAAGCTTGATCTCATTAAATTACAGAATTCTAATTTATTGATTGGTTTTGGATGAGATGGTTTTCTTTTTCAATTTGAGAGACAAATTGCTTGATAATGAATTATTATTTTTGCAGTTATTACTGCAAGCCCAGCATCAAAATTCTCACACTGAAAGATATTTAAGAGTTATCCCTACTCAGATCAGTTTTACTGTAGTAGAGCTTTCTTATTTTGCCTGCCAAATGATATTTTGAAGGTTTATGAACCCATGTATGCTGTAGTGTAATTTTCTCTGAAAGTGATTTCTATATTTAATGCGTCCTTGTGTTTCTCACTTGTAAAGGTTTTGTTTGCTGCGTTTCATGAATTATCTTGTTACTACGAGTTGATTGAATATGTTCTGATATCATGTGTTGCCTATGTTTTTCTTAATGAAAGTACTATATTGCGTCTTCTGATAATGTCTTGTGCTAAAGTGTTATGAAGTGATATATATGTTTTTTTTTCCTGAAGTGTTTGAACTCCTTGTCAATTGTCTAAAAAATGCTATGCCAGTGTTTAAAATGTGTTGAGTTGAGTAAAAATGGGTTTTACACATATTCTGCTCTGATTTAGCTTATTGTAGTTGTTGGCCTAAGTGTTGCATGAAAAAAAAAAAATCATAATGGAATACTTACTCAGAATATTTCCAGAAAGATTTTGCTGGAAACGTCACAACATTATTTGAATTTAATTGATGTTGCTAAGATGGCAATTAATTTATCTACTGAGTTCAGGAAAGTACGAGACTTTGCACCGTCTCACTCCTAAGGCGCCTGGCGCCAAGGTTCTAGGATCTGTGAAATGTTGATTTAGTTTCTTTTGCTGTAGTCATTAATTTTCTCTGGGCACTCTAAATAATTTACACCACCATTTATAAATGTTGTAATATTGTATGTGTTTCTCGTCGAGGGGCAGCAGTACATAGTATTACAGTGAATTTCCCAACATGGAGGCCTATTTACACATTGAAACTGTGTAAATATCACAGTTATCATCACATTGCTGAAAACAAATTATTTTATTCTTCATATTTGGTTGCCACAGACTTATGGGATTTGCTAGGTTCAACTGAAGATTGTTATGCCTTTGCACACATTTAATATTTTTGGTTATCACAAAAAGAGTGAAAACATGGCCAGTCTTTGAACCCGGAATTTTTGCACCCGAAAACTCCGCCTAAGAAAATTCGGGTAATTTGACTGCTGGTGGAGTTGGAGTGTTGTAAATATATGATGTTTCAAGTAAATAAACGTTCCAAGTTTCACAACTTCACTTTTATGTTTCCTGTTGAAATTGTTTCATTGGTATTTTTATACCATTATCAAGTATTAATAAAAACATTGGGTTTTGGCTGTGTTGGGGACACTGCCGTTTGTTTTGCGTGATGTTTATTCTATGTTCCCGGTACAACTTCACTCGATCATATGGAGTTTTATGGGAATAACTGGATTTCTTTTGACATGCTCTTTCCAACCGTATACGATTTCTGTTTTTCAACTTGACTTTATTTATGAGTACACGTCGAAATTGTGTTAAGTTTTCTTAATTTTTTACATTAAACGCACACAATTTCACCATAACCACGCCACACAAGAATGCTTTTATAGAAGCAATTGATGGCTCTTGACGAGAGATGTCGATTGAAATCTGAACGAGCGTCGTATCTTCTCCCAGTCAAAAGTTATACTACGCGGAAATTATGAGACGCGGCAAAACGAACTCAAAATTGCGTGCCCCTCCCCCTCCCCCAAACCATACACGCTAGATTCTTCACAGTCCTCACTCAACGTAACATATTCTTTGATCCTTTGGCAATAGAAAGGTGCAATTGAAGTTTGCATGTAGACGATAGATTCTGAGAAGCAATGCGTCTTGCATTGCTTCTTGCATTGCGTCTTGCATTGTATCCCCCGATTTTGTTATCATCGGATTTTCTGGATTGCCTTCCACTATGGTCGCAAATTTAAAGCTCCATATGGAGCTATGGAGTTATGGAGCTATGCCTCCTTCTCCTGTCGATGTTGCGAGTACTATAGCCCTCCTCCGGCATGCACTTGCATAAATGTCTATTTAAACTTAATTAATAAGTGTTTCAGAGAAGCAGATACACATATTACTATTAATTTATATAAAATGTTTATTTACATACATATTACGTTATACAATAGATAGATCACCGCATTCTTTCGCAGAATATCTGCTCTACTAACCATCACCAGACTAAATATACTCATACCTATTACTAGAAGTCAAGCATACCTTAGCCCACACTGGCCTTACTCGTATAAGACTCTGTAAAAGTTTTTTCATTTTAAAAATATTAATTGTATATATTTTTTGATATTATGAAAAGGCGTACCTTTGAAATAAAACACAGAAATTTTTTTGCACAAAAGTATTGCACATATAATAAAATTTACATAATTAGCAAACAAATTACAATATTATTCAATATATATGCAACTTTGTTGTAGGTTATAGTCTTTTATGCATTTTTCTATTCACACATGTGTTGTACTTGTGCGAAAATATCATGGTATTTATTACACCGACACATTGTGCAGGGCAGGTTATGTAGGTAACTAAATGTTGGAGGGAATGTACCAAGCTCACAGCAGACCTGCTTACAGTAATCCTGGTACCGGTGGTACTGATGAGAGATGTACTTCACCTTTACAGGTCTCCGTCACTACGACTGATCTGCTTATCGCACCTGTCACACAAATTACTACAGGGATTCGTAGTGCAATTTAAATGCTCATATCACTGAGTTAGCAATGTTACAGGTCGCGGCTCCATGATCGTTGACGTCAAAGGCAGGTCTCGCAATTGATCTTCGCTGTATAGCGAGAGAAAGCTTCCAAATCGATCTTAGCTTCCCCTGATACTGAGATGTCAGCATGCTCTATATTAAATTCTCCCATCATTCGGAAAAACCTCGTCCGATATTTTCTAAGTTCTATAGAGAAAATTAATACTGTTTTAATAGTTTCTTATCTCGAACTCGGGGTGTTACACCATGCCTAACAGTTACATATTTTTATCAGATGAACATGAATACTAAACAGTGAGAAATTAATGTACAAACATCGCTAAAAGGGTTTGCATAACTCAGGTCGTTAATCGAATTGTGAACCCCTTATCTTACCCTGATACCAATATCTGATAGATAAAACTTGCATTCCCCGTTTATTATAAGTTCCCAAAGCAGTCTCTCCGAAACACTTAGTAAAATTACAAATTTATTTCCTACGTCAAATAGAAAAAAATAATATTTCTACGGTTTCGGGTCTCGAACCTATGTCTGTGCATTATACCTCGCCTTTGGAAATTGCTTAAATTTTTATATTTGGTGTGTATTAATTAGTCAGAAAAATCACGTACAAAAGTTTGTTTAAAACGATCAAATGTACAGGCCAGTATTCGGACTGGGGTCCCTAAATTATGTTCTTTCACTGTCAGAAATTTGTTTAACAGCCTACGTTTATGTTTCATGCACCATACAATTATTCAGAGTTTTATTCCAGAGATTTTTTTAAATAAAATACCAGTTAGGTTACACCGGAAAGTCTTTCTCAATTAATATCAACCTCATATAATTTTTCCTGAAAACATTTTTAAAGAAAATAATTACGTGCAGGCTCGATGCATTAGAATCGGCTGTTTCACAACCGAGCTACTGTTATCGTGCCGTGAGAACCCAGACGCTGTGGTGGTGCGTCGTGGCATGCTCTACCAGTTACGTCACTGTCCGCCCCAGCCCGCAGACAGGCGATGTGCTGCTCGTGCATGGGACGACCGGGAGGTGTAGCATGTGTGCTCAGATAACGCGAAGGTGGCATAGTATTGCACTGCCAGTGCGTGGGAGAGGTGGTGCATGGGAAAGGCGACAATGGTTTATATTCAGGAATTACATCATGAGGTGCAGTGCCCCCCCCCCCCCCCGGCCGAAATTGGCCTGAAATAAACTTCGTGTAATTTTCTACGCTTTCTTTGCACTAGGCGGGGGAATATCCTGGAAGTAACAGTCAAGTAACAACTTCGCCGCATTGCAAAATTATTTCGTGTAGATATTTAGACGGCAGAAGTGTTTGTAAAACATACACATCCACGAGCCCCCCCCCGAAAATATTAACGTGTGTATGTTATCATGTACCATAAGAATTATACACGGTTTTTCTTAAATAAATGTGACCTAAAATTACAAAAACATTCACACGTAATGTTTTATGAAAATATGGCCAAACTTTTCTGAACAGTAAACAAAGTATTTTGTAGTTAAAACGTAGAAGACGCATGGCAGTGTTTTATTACTTAACAGATCGTAATATCCATGGACAAAGTTGGTGAAAGATGTATATAACACAAATAATCTATTTAAGCTTTCACAATGTATTAAAAAAAATATGTTTCATTATTTTGCACGAACGGCTTAGACAATGGATATCATGTATTACTCCAGTATAATAGAACAAATATTTTGTTTCAAAGCTATGTTCCAATTCTAGGCTACAATTATATTTTAATTAATTTTTTCGCGTTACTGAAGCCTCCAGAATCTATTCAGACTCAGTCTGTAATGATTTGCGTAAAAGGAAACCCATTAATAATTAGAAAATATGTTATGAATAAGTTGGGCGGCTCTTAAAATATTATCAGGAGTAAATTCGTTCATGCATGACATATTGCAGAATACTCATGATTGGTACTAGAGAAGACAGTATAATGTGTCAGTTAACGAGGTCTTGAGAGCTGATGAGGGTGAAGTGAGGTGAGAATGGAGCAGCATCGGAATGCAAAGGCAGGGAGACGAGAAAAACCTCGCCAGCTAACAGTTTCACTTGCCCGACGTATGAGGCTCATTGCAATGTTATTAGACGGAAGAAAACACAACGTGTATAGAAGCATATCTTAAGCAGGGTTTTCAAAAGTGTTTTGCTGTTAACAACCTATTCTGCTTGCAAGCTGGGGAACCTTATTTTTATATTTAAAAGTAGGCGAGTCGTACATATATGTTATCTATACAACCAAATTTAATCCCCTAATGTTTAATGTTCTTACAAGAATAAAATAGCATATAATGTCCAGTTTTTAGCGGTCATAACCTGAAGTCCAAAAAAAAAAAAAACGAAAAAAAAGCATTGATTTGTTAGCAGAATATAACTTTCTTCAGTTCTTAGTGTCCATTTAATATTACTTCAGTAAATGTTTGCACTTCTCGAAAAGAAATGCGGTATTAATGTATCTCTCCATCACAGCTGTTCTGCCGGTGAAGGAATCAAACTACGAATCCAATGACAGGCATTGAAGAATGGACAACTTCTGTATTAAGGGTACTACTATAGCTGGTAGGCATTCCCAGATTTTCTATTTTTGTTATGTCCATGTAATATACTAGTAAGTGTTCTGGTAATTTTGTTGGTATGGTCGGGTTAGGCCACAAACATTTTAAAACGTCCCACAATACGAAATGTTCAGCAAAATTTAACTTTCCATGTAAAAATTGTTAGAAACTCTATAAAGTAAATTAGGATAAAACAAGTTTTTTAAAGCCCAAAATACATTTCAAATGTTCTAACAACAATTAAAAAAACATTTTTTTTAACACATGAACATACTGTTTACTTCGTAATTCCTAAACACATGTCTAACTTTTGGATGTATACTTAAAAAATCACATGTCGGCAACTTATACAAAATAATGTATTTGCTGACTTACGCAACTAACAAAACACTTGAACCCACAGTACCATCTGTTTTTTGTGCTCGCAAGAGAGTACTGATAGCATCTGACTTGAATAAATTACATTTTACTGCTGAACAGTTGAAGTTCAACAGAATGCCTATGGACAGTTTTATTCCTTAAGAACGAGATAAAAGAAAAACAGTAGTACACTTCTCCCACCTTTTATTTCTGTACATATCAGTCAAACCTTTTTCATATTTCTACCTAGCAGTTTCCTCCATTACAGCTGTCAAAACTACTTGTTTTAACTAAGGTGAGCACAATGTTTACATAAATATGTCCTATAAGACTGATTCACCTTGGCCCCATTCATATAATAAGCATATACTCTACTCCCATGTTGTTCTCCCGGAATAAAATTAAGATAGGGATTGGGGTTCAAACATGGTTATATCGGGAGTTGGTCATTACTACTGGAAAAAATATGCATATATTGGTCCATGCCAAAATTGTTTAATTCATAAGTAATTAATAAATCTCTATTGCCTGTATTAATTACAGTATTTATATTTAAAATAAGTATATTATAAAATAATTTTTAAAAATATTTATGATAATTTTTTATCGTATATTTTGTAAGTTGGGTAATTCCAGAGACAGATATATATGCACACCCCTGATTAACCCACAACCCTGTGACAGTTGACAGTGATATTAGTTACCACAAGGAACTCACTAGTGGCATGTCACTCTTGTGATGATATGCGGTTGTAATTAAACAGTTGATTTAAGAGCCAACATGCAGGCAAAAAGCCTGTATTTGTGGATAAATACTTAAAATAGACAGTTATAATTATACGAAACTATTTGGTATAAAACTCAGAAAAATTTTTCCACATTATAATAAGTGATATTTTCTTCTACACCAACAACCATCAGCTGACACAGCACTTTGCAAATGGTGGTGGGGGAGTTAGTTTACAAGTTTTCCTTGAGTTATTGAGTAATAAGTGCATTTTCAGAAAACAAATAATCAAATTACAACCACAACACACTTGATGTATTGCCTTTATGATTCTCCTTATAGGTGAATAAATTTTACTGTCAGTGGTCACAGTGTGTAAGTAAATAAGTATTTTTGTACATATGTGTCACAATACCTTGATAGGGTAGTGTGTCTGTAGTAGCAGTTATCAGAACAACAATAATTAATTACAGAAAAAACCATACTTAGACAATAATTGTAATTTTTTTAAAAGCTAGGAGATCTCCACAACGATTTCGCTCCTGCTCCTCAGCTTCCCCTAATATAGTGTATAAAACAGGCAGAATTTAATTTTGAAAAACACTCAAATACTATTTATTTTAGTACACATTCAACCGATTTTAGTGATCACAAATTCATCTGGTATTTTTTCCTACATAGTTTATGAGTAGTGTGGGGAGGGAAAAGTGTCTGGCTAGTGAGAATGTGAGGCTGGGAGGGAGGGGAAGAGCTGCACTGGGAGGGAGGATAAGTCAACCAATGAAAATGGTTGGTCAATAATCATTACCTTATATGCCACATAGTTGCTGAGAAAATATGTAGGTGAAAGCTGGGAGGAAGTGGAATTTGGCCAATGAAAAATGCTATGATAACTAGAGGTACTATTTTCCTTAAATTGCTCTCTTTCTCCCACCATTTTTCTAGGCTATATAAAGGCCGAAATGTCGCCAAATCTCTCACTCTACATCAGTGTTTGCTGTCTGTATATCCGAGTACCCTTCTGCTAAGTCGCCATTTTGCATCTAGGGAGTAACTGCGAGGTTTCACGGTCGCCTTCCAGTTTAGCTTCAAATATTTGTTCGCTAAGGTATGTTATGTTTTTCAAGTAAACTTTTTATAACTGATTAAATTAACCTTTTTAAAGAATGAGCTCTTAAATTTTAAAAGTAAGTAAATTAATAATTGCCAGAGAGCTTTTATATTATTTAAAAAATCTTTATGCGACCAATTTTTAAAATAAAATTTATTTGGATACGTGTTAAAATACAAAGATATTAGTGATGTTTATTTTATTTTGTGCAGTGCTTGTCAGCCAGTATGCCATATGTCAGTCCCTAGTGAAAGGTTCGTGCTTGGTCTGCCAGTCAGCATCGGAGCAAATCAGCACCAACTGTCAGTTGTTGCTTGTAGCAAATTTTTTTGTAAGTAAGTACTAGCACCAATATTAAAAGTTATGTACACATTTTCGTTTTATTTGTTTTATCACACATTGGTCCTTCGTAGGTCATTGCAGTCAGCAGTCACAGATCCCGCGAATTCCTGGAGTTGCTTATTTGTCGACTTGTGGTCAAGCCTGTACATCCATAAGGACACCACAACATCTTCATGCTAATACAAGCAGCAAGTATTTACCACTACGAGACGAATATCTTGTACTATTTTTTAAATATAATTTTTTACATTATGTGGTGAACTTTTGTCCAGGTGAAGTGACGTCCATGATTGGGTGTCAGAGAATCCCCTTCAATCAAATCACCAGTTTCACTGGAGTGCCTAGCAATGCAGCCTATCATTGTTAGGAGAGAACGACTGCATCTTCCTTTTCTTCTTCTGGTGAATAACTCTGCTATATACATGCTAAACTGTTTGTGAGAATTTTAACTATACTTGTCAACAAAAAATTTAGTGTTGCTTTAGAAAAGGGCCAGTGAAATAACTATATTATTCTGTTTATAAAGCTTATATCCCACTGATGAAAAAAATTAAAAAAGAAACATTTTTGCTATGTAGTGTATAAATATACTTGGAAGCAGAGTAGTTACACTCAATCATTTTTTTTTAAGTTTTACAAAGATTTTCTTGTATTCCAACTTGCATCATTGAGAGGTATACATCAAATTTGTGTAGTTACTAGGCCAACTATTTCAAAATATAATTTACGGGGAAAAAATACACTTTGTCAGCACGGGGATTAGAACCTACATGGCTTTTATTGCTAGCCCTCATTAATAAAACTAACAAGACCTACAACTTATTTTTATATTAAATATTGCTGCAAGTACCTGCAAAAATATTGAATAAGTTATTTGATTTTGAAGGGTTATTTGATTTTAAGAGTTGTGTGTAGTTAGTTAACAGCCACATGTTTTTTAAAATTATTTGAGTGATTTGAAGTGTTCTGAAACTTGCAATACATTTCTTTGCATGCAACCACACTTTAAATTGTCTCTAAATTTTGCACAAAGTGGCTATATACCGTTTTACGCTCATGGATATAGGTCAGTATAGTATAAACATTTCTTAATGTCTGTTATAAGCATGGCCCTTGAATTTCTTTACAAACGTGTAGTTCTACAAGAGGCATCTTTGTACTGTTACAAGCATTTGTAAAATCACAAACTATTTCACAGAAAAAATTACATTGTGCACAGCCTTTCTTGTCAGATGTATTTGCATATTAATTATAACATGTTTTTTCAGCTTGTATTAATGTTATGGCAAGATCATTAATATTATTCGGGATCATATGTTGGAAGTTTTTTATTAAAAAAGTAACTACACTTATTGATAAAATAATTTTTTCAAAGTGTTATGCCTAGAAAAATTATTTATAACACTATTATTCTCAATCATACATAACTTGCCTATAGTATGATAAATTTAGGGAAAAAATGGTACAAGATTATTTGTTCTGCTACACAGTTCAGTATTAAAATGTTACTTGGTTAGTTACACATGTTTTGATAAACAGTCTATAAATTTGTGCATTAATTGTAATTTTTTCAGCTTGAATTAATGCCATGTCCACATTATTAATATTATTCATGACCATATGTTGCATGTTTTTTTGCTGAAGTCTTCAGCATGGAGGGCGGTCGTGTCGATGTGGAAACTTTGGGGGCTTCCAACTTCCTTCGCCTTCTACTGTATATGGGGTAAGTGGAATACCACCACTAGGGTTATTTTGCTGCTATTGTTCCAAATATTTTTCGGTATGTAACAGTGGATTGAAGCACGAGGGGACCTGTATTCACAATCCACTCAGGGAAGAAGAAGTCTGCGGGCAAATGTGGGATGAAGATTGCGTGGAAAGATAGTATGGAATGTCACCTGAGAAGCTGTGATGAAGACGTGCGGCAGAAAGCAGCTGGCAACTGCAGATTTTGTATTATGTATTTTATGCAGGAATATCATGCCCGAAGACACGAAAAGGGGTGCAAGTTTAACCCAGAGAAGAAGATATATGCATGTGAAGATTGCGCCAAAGAGGTCATGAGGGCAGACAAGCTGAGAGAACATGCCAAGAAGTGCACTGACCCAGCACCTCTACCTGCGAAGAAGGCCAGGCGTGATGTTTCCACCCAGCGGCAGCGAGCATCAGTACCTACACCAGCACCTAGACCAAGAATCTTTGCCAACGGCCCAAGTATTTCTATTGGCGAAGACTGCATTTAGAGGCAATTTGAAGACGCATGTGGCCAAAAATACGAGGGAACAGACTAAAGATGTGTGCGCATATATTGAGGGACTGAAGGAAAATATTATTGAACAGATGCAGAAAGAAATAATGGGAAATAGGCCAGTTAAATTTAATTTGTTCCTGGAGTGTGACTGTCGCAAATCTGAGACCTACAAAGACAAAGTATACCAACATGCCTTCAAGATCAAGAATGTCCCATTATACAATGAAGATGATGTGTAAAAAGCTGTGGTGGCCAGCTTGGTTAAGATCTATCAAGAAGACGAGTGCCAGGGAAAAGGATCTGGATGGTCACTTACTGCAATAAAGAGAATGCAGCTCCGAATTAATAAATTGGACCCAGTTCGTGTATCCAGTTACATATATTTGCTATAGCCCTTCAAGAATAAAGAAGCTATCATCAACCCAAAAAACGAGGATCACGAATGAAGATGTACATCCTGAATGTATCAACCACCACTACAGAAAACTGGAGACCAAGTTCAACTTCAATGTCATCGAGTTCTCCACACCTCTGCACCAGATAACCAAATTTGAAAAACAAAATCCTGGAGTGACGGTAAATGTATTGATTCTTAACAAAGACATGAAGATAGTGCCAAGACGAGTCTGTAATGAACAGAATCCCATGCATTTTTAACCTCCTCCTCACCACCGAACACAATGCACACTTCATATATACAAAAAAAATTTTTCTCGCCTGATGACGTCCCAAATAACGGCTCACACAGAAAAACTACATATTTGTAAAAGGTGTTTCACGCACTACGATCCCAGGCTGCGAGTGACAGGAAAGACAGCCGAAGAGATGTTGGCAGAGCACAAGAAGTATTGCAGTTCTCATGCTCCAGCGAGAATCGAGATGCCGAGCCACGACAAGATGGGAAGAAGACCAACCCTCAAATTTTCAAACCACCCCAATACAGTCAAGCTGCCAATCGTCATTTATGCAGATTTTGAAGCACTGCTCCTGCCTGTCCAGACCTGCCAGGCCGATCCCCAGGCATCTAGCATGCGCTCATATAAAAAACACAAGGCGAATATTTTTAATTACTTTGTTCGAATTGATAATGACATAATACCTGCTTCCAAAACAACAAGTCTGCCAACAGAGCCAATGATTTACACTGGGGAAGATGCTGCCAAGAAATTTATTGAAGAGATCATAGACATTGGACTAAAGAGAAGCAAATTTATGCAATACGTGAATCCATGAAGCTGCTCAGCAACCTGCAATTACTTAATCATGCCATGTCAGATACCTGCTGCTACTGTAAAAAAATATTTACACAAGACAACTGGAAGGTAATAGACCACGACCACTTCAATGGAAACTACATTAGGGCCTCCTGCAATAACTGCAACAAACTTCGCCGCCATCCAAAAAGATTACCTGTGTTATTCCACAACCTAACATATGATGAAAACTTTATAATCAAGCAGTTAGTCTACGACGACAAGGAAATCTTCATCATCCCATATACAGAGGATGAATTAATCATGTTCTCGAAATCACTGGGGAAAAGTTTTCAATACAGTTTATCGACAGCTTCCACTTCATGTCGGCCAGCCTCGCCACCCTCCCCGAAAATCTGCCAAGAGACCACCTTATAAATACTGCAAAATTCTTCAGCCCAGACAAGATAGATTTAGAAGGGAGCAAGGGTGTGTTCCCCTATGATTACATAGACTGCCTGCATAAACTAGAAGAGACACAGCCGCCCCCAGCGACAAATTTTACAACAGGTTGACGGACACGGCCATCAGTGAAGAAGACTACACTCACACACTTAATGTCTGGGAAAAATTCGCCTGTAAGAAAATGGAAGATTATTCAAACATTTATTTAAAGACTGATGTTGTGTTGTTGTCAGGTGAATTTGAAAACTTTAGGAAACTGTGCCTGAAAACATACGGCTTGGACTGTGTCCATTACATGAGCGCACCGGGCTTCTCTATCGACGCAATGTTAAAACACACCAAGGTCGAGCTGTAACTATTGGTCGATTACAACAAACATTTATTCATTGCAGAAGGCATAAGAGATGGAGTGGTCCAATGTGGGAAGCATCATGCGAAAGCTAATAATAAGTACATTCCATCCACATATGACGCCAGCGAGCTGCCCGTTTACCTCCAGTACTTAGACACCAACAACTTGTACGGGTGGACAATATCTCTGCCCCTTCCTGTGCATGACTTCCAGTGGGTGAGCACTGCCATCGACATCACAATGGTGCCAGATGATGGACTATTTGGGTACGTGCTGGAGGTAAATGTAAAATATCCTGCAGAACTCCACGACTTGCACAAAGACCTGCCATTCTTGCCCATCAACAAGCGTCCTCCAGGTGGCAAGACCACAAAATTATTGACGATGTTGCAAGCTAAGAAGAACTACATTGTACATTATATCAACTTGAAGCAAGCATTATTCCATGTCCTCCAGGTGACGAAGATTCGTCATGTGCTGCAATTTGAACAAGAGGCATGGCTCAAGCCTTACATCGACCTGAACACTGAAAAAAGGCAGGCATCCGGCAATGATTTTAAAAATGACTTTTTTAAGCTTATGAAAAACGGAAGATTTGAAAAATTAATGGAAAAAAGAGTAAGAGACAAGTCATGGAACTGGTGTGTAACGAGATAAGACTGAAGAAACTAATAGATGAACCATCATTCAAGTGCCACACAATATACACAAACAATTTATCCCTGATGAAAATGGAAAAGGAAACCATATTATTTGACAAACTTAATTATGCCGGTTTTCAGTTATCGACCTCTTCAAAACTTAAATGTACAGGTTCCATCACGACATCATGAAACAAAAGTATGAAGACCCACATTAATTCAATATAGATAGATATAGATACAGACTCGTTAATTTACGAAACTGAAACAGAAGACTACTATGCAGACCTAGCCGCAGATCCCACACTCATGGAAGAGATGGATACCAGCGCCTACCCCCCTCGCAACCCTGCTACTCCCCTGCCAACAGGAAGGTGGGGGTAATTTAAAGATGAGTGTGGTGGGGAACTGATGAGTGAGTTTGTAGGACTGCGTTCGAAAACGTACAGCTATATATGTGAAGATAAGATTACCAAGAAAGCCAAGGGTGTACAGTAGATAATCCTGAAGAAAAAAAATTACCTTTCAAGATTACAAGAGCGTTTTGGAGCAGCAGCAAGTCGTGCGTGTAACCATGAATAATATAAGGTCATACCACCACGAAGTTTACACCTAGTGTATGAACAAAGTCGCTCTCACATGGCAGGACGACAAGAGACAGATATTGGATAGCGGTATACTGACAGCCATATGGTTACAAGAATTAATAAACAAAGTTTCATACAGTATCGTGTGGTCATTTTGGGTAGAAATTTGGAAGAGAAGAAAAGAAGAGAAGAAGAGAAGTATATTTCTATCCAATATAAGCATATGGTGTTGTATGTATGCATGCATGTAAAATGATGTAGCTACTACTGACAGCACACATGTATGAGGTCCTGACACACAGCTACAGACGCCATCATGAGAGAGAGAGAGAGAGAGAGAGAGAGAGAGAGAGAGAGAGAGAGAGAGAGAGAGAGAGAGAGAGCGAGATTGTGCCACCACCAACAAATTTGACCATAAATTGTTGCAACTATATTTCACTTCTGCAATTATGTTTGTGCACTTCTGTACTCGGATTTGGGACTACGATTTTTGTTTGGATCCCCGACCAAGGTTTAAAGCCAATTCCTGGGGTACCAACCCATATCCTTACCAGGGTTGTGGGGGTGAAATATTTTTAGTTTTGACATTTTGACCCATTGTAACCACTAGAGGCGGTATTGTTCTTACCCACCCTATCAATCTACTTCTTGTCATCCTCTTTATCTATCATTCTTTCATTCTATGTATACTTTTGACTGTTATCTTAATTCTTGTTGTCTCTTCTGTTCAGTGCGTTTTTGTCTGGGTTGGTTCATTTTTCGGCGTCGTAACCCGCCTTTACAGGTCATCCTTGCAGCGCCATGGAGATTTATATATATATATATATATATATATATATATATATATATAGTACTGTAAGAACGTACTGTATTGCTCCATCCCCAGCCGGACAACCAAGCGCACGGTTGCTTTAGCAGCCGTTCGGGTGGTAAAGTGGGAGGGCGATGTCGAAAAGTATATCAATTCCAACCCGAAGGAAGTATGAGTAGTTCTAACCTGAAGGAAGGATGAGCAGTTCCAACCTGAAGGAAGGATGAGCAATTCCAACTTGAAGAATGAATGACAAAACTATAATTTTAATTTTTAACAAGAAAAATCATATTTAAATAAACTGTAAAATAAATAAGTACTTTTATAAAGAATCTTTAAGTAATTAGAAATCCTGTCATAAAATGTTTTTAAAGGGGCATCAGATGCAACAATCCTTTGTACACGAGGGAGACAATACATATTAACACGCAAACAATTTATGTGAAAAGTAATATATTATTATTTACTTGTGTTGGTCGGGTTTTGGTTTTAATAAATCCAAAGTCCTACATTATTGTTAGGATATGTAGAAAACTTCCTTCATGCTGACCCAAAGTTCACTTCAGTTGCAGGCTTGTACTTGCTCGTGAAGCTTGCTGACTCATTCTCTTTATTTACCTGACACCGTGCAGGAACATGTCTACTAACACAGCTATTCCCACTCACATGGTCATCCGACACGATCCAAGTGTGAAAACGACTTGTAAGCACGTACAGACTCCAGATACCAGACATCAAGGGGGAGCAGAAATGCTATATGCTGACATAGGATATTTGACACCATCCAGGTGCGAAAACGGCCAGGAAGCACATACAGACTCCAGTTACAGTGCAGATACAGACTTGATCTTGACATTTACAAGGTCAGCCGGCCCTCTAATAAAATGAAGTGGGCATGGTGAGTTTAAATCTAGCACTGGTTTGTTCAAAATGTGTGAATTGAGGGCTGAGGTATGGTTTGAATTCTAGTAATAGGTATGAGTAGATTTAGTATGGTGATGGTTAGTAGAGCAGGTGTTCTGCAAAAGAATGCGGTTATCTATCTATTGAATAGCATAATATGTATGTAAATAAAAATGTTAAATAAATTCATAGTATTATGTGTATCTACTTCTTTGAAACACTTATTGATTCTGTATAAATAAATATTTATGCAAGTGCACGCTGTAGGAGGGCTATAGTACTTTTAACATCGACAGGAGAAGGAAGCATAACTCCATAGCTCCATAGCTGCATAGCACCATAGGTACACCTTTCCATTATATATTATTAAAAATATACTTATTATTTTTAAAATTAAAAGAAATATTCAATGTTCTTACATACATGACTAGAGAGTGGTGGTTAGGTTAGGTTAACATGTCTTTCACATTCCTGGCATGGGAAAGAATGGACGTGACTAAGTTAAAAATACTCCGTGATCTACAGTGTTAGGTGATGTTAGGTTAGGTGAGATTAGGTTAGGTAAAGTCTGGTTAGGGGACGTTAGGTTAGGTGAAGTAAGGGTAAATTATCTTAGGTTAGGTTGAGTGGATACTGAATAGTTTATGGAATGGTGTGTTGGAAAGAAAATTTACAATCATTACATTACAAAGGAGTGGGAAATATTTTTCTAAGTTCAACATAGAAGTCCCTACATTAAAATACTTAAATCTGGAATATTAAAAAAATTATTATACATAAATAACAATCGAAAAAAATGTGAATAACCAATTTTCATAAAAACAACACTTGGGATATATTTACTAAAACAGTGTTTATATATAATTATAAAAATCTGATATGGCGCTTTAGACAGTCACATAATCATATATTCTGATGACATGTTCTTATCTGCCTGAAAAATACCAATCGGTGTACTCGTCACTCGATATACTTGAAAGATTATTGAAAAAAACTTAAAATAAAAATAAAATACTTTAAAGTATATAAGTTAAATCTTAAATAATATATGTAAGTTAACCCAAAATAATTAAAAAATATAACTAAAAATAATATTATATATAAAAATTATATAATAAAAATAAACACTTAAAATATACTTAAAATAAAAATTAAAATGCTCAAAAATATAATAAATAATAAAAACTTTATAAAATATTGATATGAAAATTAAAAAAAAAACATTAAAAATTACATAGGAAAAAATTTAATATCTTTAATGAGAGGCAAGATATTATTTATTTGTCTCCAAGCTATATACTACTTCTCCTGTCCTAGTACATGTGCGATAGCCGAGTGGTCTAAGGTATAAGTCTGGCGACCCAAGGTCTGGCAGTTCGATTCCGCACTATCCCAGATGGTATTTTGAGTTAAAAAAAAAAGCAGCACCCCTGGCGGCCAATTCAAGACCAATATGGCCAGTGAACAAAGCTAGTAATCAGTGGAGCGCATGCGAGATCGACTAATCGAACGAGAGCGACACCAGTGCTCCTAGCAGTCAATGCCGGAACCAATATGGCGGCTCTCCTAGCTGCCAAAGCCAGAACTAATGTGGGAAATAACTAACAAGCGAAAAAACCAAGATGATGTCGAACGAAGTTGAGAGATACATGTAAACAAAGATGGCGGCTTCCAGTAACAAAGATGGCGGCTTCCAGTAACAAAGATGGCGACCTCCATTAACAACTGATTTATCAAACTATGGACGAGAAAGGAGAGAAAGGAAAGAAGAGAGAAAAGAAAGAAGAGAGAAGGAACGTAAGAGAAGAAGGGAGTAGGAACGGATGAGAAGAAATAAAAAGAAAAAAGAATGCAAAACAGAAGAAGGTGGGAGCACTCGGAGAAAACTCTAGGAATACAGGAGCATTAAAATGACATACTGGCTACCAAGATGGTGGTAAAATATGGCGGCGTACTGGCTACAAATATGGCGGCGTAATGTCTAGCAACATGGCGGAATCCAATATGGTGGACGCGTGACCGGGATGAGAGAGCCGGAAGTCCGTAATCCAACATGGCGGTCGGCGCTCGGCCGAGCCGCTGAGCCACCGAGCTACTCCTCGATCCCCTGTGTCCCCGAGCATACCATACCCCACTACTTTTCTCTAATAATCTTAGAAAATTCGCGTTACTAATCGAATAGCGAGCCACTTATCTTACCCTGACCCCCTTGTCTGATAGTTAACACCATAATAAAGGCAAAACGGCTTTATTATAAGTTCCTAAAATAGTCTCGGAAATGTTTTCTAATTCCGATAGAATATTAATATTATTTATATTTTCAGGTCTCGAACTCAGAGCCCTACACCGTACCTCACCTTCTATGATTGCGTAATCTTTATATCAGGCACACATGAATACTGCGAAAAATTACCATATGTTTTCTAAGTCCAATAGAAAATTAACTTATGTTATAATTTCGGTACTTGAAGCCATGATTCCACGACCTGCCTAACCGATAGGTATTGCATAAATCTTTATATCTGGTGCATATACGCACGTAAACAGACAGGAAATCGCATACAAAATTCGTTAAAATTGACCCAAAGATCGGGCAGGTATTCGAGCTATAGACCTTTTTATCTCACTATGATATACCTATTCTTCGTCCAATATGAGTGTAACAGCTTGCATTATAAGTTTCATATACGATGTATTTATATGGGATTTATTCCGGCATTTTTTACTAAAGTGGTATTTAGGTGGTTCTTGTATGTAGACCAGTAGTAGGGAAATGGCGGTTGACTTGCAAGGAATTGGGGAGTCGGATTCGGAATCGCCCGGCAGCCATGTTGTTATGTCACCAACCGTTATCTTGGATGTATTTCACCCTGACCTGGACCTTTGACCCGTGACCTTGACCTTGACTCTGATGATCTTTGCCCCAAAAACAAAAAAAAAATGCGATTAAATTATTTTAAAAATGTTACAATTTTTTATTAAAAAATTGTTAAAAAATTTATAAAAAAAATTAAAAAAAAACTTTCTGCCATGACCGCTATCTTGATTTTCGTCTGTCCTTGGTTTTTATATTGCTGGAGGCCACCAGATTGGATTTGTATCGTCTCTCATCTGTTTATATGTTACTGGTGGCCGCCATATTGGTTCCTTCAACCGTCGTTTATTTATACATTACTGAAGACCTCCATCTTGGATTTATTGTCTACTTATCAGCTTTAAGTTGTTCATCGCCTACCCCTATACTAATATTTAAAGAAAATTTGAATAATTATTTTATTATTAATTCAATTATTTACAATAACGGTGAAGGTCAAGGCTGAGGTTATAACATGGCGACTGGCCCGATTCCAGCACACCTGTCCCCGATCCCCATGTCACCAATACACCATATCCCTACTACTGGTATACATACAAGAACCACCTAAGTACAATTTTAGTCAAAAGTGCGGAATGAATCCCATATAAATACATTGTGTATGAAACTTATAATGCAAGCTGTTACACACATATTGGACGAAGAATAGAGATATAATAGGGCGATAAATGGTCTACAGTTTGAATACCGGCCCGAGTTTTGGATCAATTTGAACGAACTTTGTATGCGATTTACTGTCTGTTTACGTCCGTATATGTACCAGATATAAAGATTTATGGAATATCTATCGGTTAGGCATGTCGTGGGATCATGAGTTCAAGTACCGATATAATATAAAAAAAAGGTTAATTTTCTATTGGACTCGGAAAAAATGCGGTCATTTTTCTCAATACTCATGTGTGCTTGATATAAAGATTTAAGCAATCACCAAAGGCGAGGTACGGAGTAGGGCTCTTGAGTTCCAGACCTGAAGATATAAATAATATTAATTTCCACCCGTATTTATAAAAAAATTTAGTGACTTTTTTAGGAACTTATAGTAAATGAATTTCGCCTTTACTATGGTGTTAGTTATCAATAAAGATAGTGATTTTTCGCGAAAAAAAATTTGAGTACACGGCAGACTTCAATACTATATGCACCCAACAGAAGTTTGTTTTATTTCCATTGGTTGCTGTCTGCATGAGAAGGCGTTTTCATATTTGACCGGGTCACTCAGAATTCGAGCACATCGGCACGGCCCCTACGTGATACGTGTGCAGGCAGATGGGACGTGGCAAAAATTAATTCAGCCAATCAGAATACGTAAACTTCCCTACAGTGTTTTGAAAGGTAACGTGTGTTGAAATCTTTTCACGAAACTTCACCAACCCTAGCTATCAAATATGGGCATCAGGGTAACTCGCTATTCGATTAATGATGTGCGTTTTCGAAGCTTAGGGCCTATTAGTAAGGTTCATGCGCGAACTTCTGGCTGATTGTGTTCATTTGATATAAATGCCTAAACAATATCCACCGGCTAGGCATGGCATAGGGATCTGTATTCGAAAACAGAAAGTATATATATATATATTCTCTCGGACCTAGACAAAATTAGGTAATTTTGCTAAGTGTTTCGGCGACTTCTGTGGGAATGAATAATAAATAAATTTTGAATGCAAGTTTTTAGACTTCGGATATAGGGATCAGAGTAAGATAAGAGGTTCATAATTCGATTAGTGACCTGTGTTTTGAAAACATTTTTACCGATGTTTGGACATTAATTTATTCAAATTTTAATATTCATGCGCAACTGATACAGAGTTTTAAACAATATAACTTATAAAGGTGATGCATGTCGGAGACACCCAGTTCGAAGCCCGGAACCATAAAAAAATACATTAATTTTCTCTCGGACTTAGAAAAAAAGATGGTAATTTTGTTCAGTGATAGGAGAAAGTATTTACACAGTGCTGGCATGTGCAGATACCTTAGTTGATGTTCAGATGCCGAGAAGTTAACATCGACATGGAAGTGCTCTCTCGCTATACAGTGAATATGAATTGCGAATACGAAGGCCTGCCTTTAACCCTCACGATCATGGTGTCACGACCCGTACCATAGCTAGCTAATAAGGATTGGAATAATTCACACTTCAAACATAAATTCCAGCATAAATATTTGAGTCTGTCACGCCTATGAACAGACATATCAAATGTGAAACAACATATACTAACAAAATTATAAGTGTTTAACTCCTTACAACAAATTCAATTTTGTAACAATCTACAGGAAAAAGAAAACCTCACAAGCAAGTTGCTATGGGGGAAAAATTATCTTTCATTCGGAAACGATTTACATTATGGATAGCCTGGGAAAGGCCCTACTAGACGAGTTGAATAAACTTATGACTGATCCGCAATTCGCTAACTTATCATCGCTGCCCTGTCCGGGAATATCATTTTTTTTAATGTGAAAATATATTTCATCCTCGTGATATCTTCACTGAACTTGAACTCATGGACTCACTTAAAGCGGACAACTGACTCCAGCCGACTGACTCCTACAGACTGACTCCAGCAGACCGACCCCTTCACAATACTGATCCATAAAATGAACCTCTTAAGGACCCATAAATGACCCCCAATGACCCTAAAATGACTCGCTCCACAGCTCCATAGCTCCAGAAGATTGTGGTGGTAACATACGTATCATCAAGCAAGGTGTTACTTTACCTATATGCGTTCACGCCAAAGATGAAGATATTTCTCACGAATCACGCCACGGTGGCTTGTTGTTTACTAGCGTGCGGGGAATGATTTGTAACCCTTCGGGACCTTAGTTTAGTTATCTATACATACATAAAAAAACTGAGTAGCATACTTATACCTACACAAAACAGATAAGAGGAGGCAGGAAATGCAGTTGAGAGTCTTTTGTATATTTCCGCATTACCCGATGTATAATCTTAACACAATATAAAAATAATTATTTTAAATTAATAAAATAAATAATTTGAAATTAAAAAAAATAATTTTTAAATTGAATAATAAAGGGAGATTTTTGATTTGGCATACCCTAGGCCTTTAAAACCAATATGGCAGCCACTGCTCTGTCGGTTGTAAGGAAGAGAAAATTGGATTTCAAGGGCTTCTTTCTGCACGAGGAGGGTTATACCATTTTTGGGGGTTTCTACCTTTTTTGAGGGGAAAAAAGGGAATTTTTTTTAAGGAAAAGGGAACTTTTTTTTTAGGGATGAAGGGAAATTTTGTAGGGAAAATGGCCGCAGCCACCCAGCCGCACAAGCAGCTGTGGCTGCCACTTAAATTACATTGGCCCAGGGTCCCCATAATTAAACTACTACTTACGCCAAAA
Organism: Dryococelus australis; assembly: GCA_029891345.1. Lineage (NCBI taxonomy): Eukaryota > Metazoa > Arthropoda > Insecta > Phasmatodea > Phasmatidae > Dryococelus > Dryococelus australis. The sequence continues at coordinate 300,804,217 of CM056994.1, read as the reverse complement.
TCGAAACTAAATAAGTTTTGCCGCTTTCGTAAAAAGGGTTTGAAATTTTTTCTTAGAGGAGTCCTTGTGCCAACTTTCAAAAGTTGGCACAAGCTTATGCGGTTCAAAAATGCCTTTACATTAAAGCCGGAGCCCTTATAACCTACCCTTACTGAAATTCTTTCTCCTCAAAGGGCTTTGAATGGAGGTAATTCATAATGGTAGTGGCTGTAAGATGATTATATATATATATATATATATATATATATATATATATATATATATATATATATATATATAATGTGTGTGTGTGTTTTTTTGTGTATCAATTTCGTTCTAGGCGCATTTTCTTACGCCGTTTTGAAAGTGGCCAGTTTCGAAAACTCTCTCTTTTTTATGTGTATATGGATCTAGTTGTAACTTTCACGTGAAAACATTATTATTTTTTTCAATAGATGCTAACTACTGATGGGAATAATCCATTAAAATAACAAGTAGAACTTACAATCATTTGATTTGTAAACGCTCCCGCTTTTATGTTAAGAGAGTAATTGTGGATGGGGGAGCAGCTTACAAACTGATATAACTAAAACTTACATCCAAAAAACGTAACAAAAACCAGTGCCACGCCTGGGATCCGAACCCACAGCCCTTCGTGACATGTCACGGCTGGAAGGTTGGCTTTCCTTTGAGAAATATCTTTCTGTGCTCATGTTCCTTAATATAAGCCCTTCGATATTAATAACGTGATCGTTACAAAATCTTTTTCACTTAAACTTACTGCTTAAATGATATGATAATGTCTGTTCAAGTGTCCTGAAGTATTATTGTATTTTATTTTTAAACATTTTTATTTGCATTTGTGTTGTTTTTCCAGATAGGAACTTGATACATGCGTAGATAAAGGGAATACGCTTTTCCGAAAACCAATCAATAGAGGTAAGCTATAAGGTGTACCAAATTAATTTAAAAACATTAAATTAAAAGATTAGCCCACAGCTCAAAATAATTTTGATGTTCAACGTGTGATACGTCGGTAATTTTATTTAAATCATTAAAATAAATTAGAATTAGAAATAACAAGTAGTTAAACCCGAAATGCAAGCTAGCCAAGTGTTCAGTTTTGAAGAAAAATGCTTTATATTATCCATAAAACTTAAAGAAAATCATAATCAGAAAAACATTTTCCTATGGCAATAACCTATTAACATTTGTATGGTCAAAATTTCGAACTTAAAATCCTAATAATTATGAAGAAAAATGTAAGATGTTCATCGTTTACAACCGTAGTTATTAGTAACATAGTTTTATAGAACACTATGCCAACTCTGATTAAATCATTTAATTATAAATGCAAATACCTTTATACTTGGTAGTTATTAACAAAATATGATATTTAAGGATATGGAATATATTGTTTCTGACAATTAAGATTCAATTAACCTTCATACAAATTAATGAAAATGTGTTATGTAAACGTTATTAAGATCCAAAAATGTTTTTAATATCAAAAATCATAAAAAAAGTTCATGGGTTAAGATATTTGAGACAAAAATTAGGGAGAGTATAGGCTGGTCAGTTATTCCAACGATTGGCATTTGTTAGGGACAGTGTGTGTCGATACACTGATTCCTTGGTGTTTGGTCGCAGAAATATACAAGTTTTGTGAAGATAGTAGAGAATCTGGCAACAGGCATTTTCTGAGATGTCAGCATGAGTCAGATTTGTCGCTGCAGCATCGCTGAAACTAAAATTTCTTATCACTGAGTTAAGCGAGATCCATAAAGTATCAGTAAACAAGGTTTCAATATTTCGTGTGGTTAAAAATTTGGAAAAATTCTTATACGCTACAAAATATGAAGATTTTGTTCAAAAATATATTTAGGTAACCAAAAAAAAATACACACATATGCATAAAAATCTGCGTACCACGATGATAACTTTTGATTTCATACGGAATTCGATTAGTGTAGGGGTAGGATAACAGTAATGTGTCATAACATTTTTACATTAGGATAATGCTCTGCTCACTTGTGGCTCAAAATAAAGACACCTTTAGTAGGCTACTCTGTTGGTCCGCCTCATGTCCGGTAACTTGCGTCAGTCGATCAGGTAAGGAAATTAACAAACGTCGTATTTTATCTTGCACTAGATTTGCTCACAGGTACGGCGAATTATGCTGCAAATCACAGACACTTCAAAACGGAATAAGCTGGAATCTCATCTGGCCTCACATATTTTTGAGGGACGAGAGATCAAGTGAAAGGACAGGCCTTAGAAGTGTTAATACACGACGTAAACACTCCTGGAAAACCAGAGGTGTGTGCGGGCCAGCGTTATCTTTCTGAAAACTGGCTCTTGGGCATTCGTAATACGTCGACCAGTATATGTATCATCCTACGTTACTCTCTGCAGATACCATCGCAGACAGAGGCGATGAGACTGAGATGCTAACGACAAAGCACCTAAAGAGTGCGAGGGTCACGATTTGACTGTGATGGGCAATATTTCTGTAAGTAGTTCTGGCATAGATAAGAGGTGTTGGCAAGTTTTGTGCGTGTCACGTCAAATGCGTTTGTTCTGAGGACTGTTTATATTCTCCACGCGAAAAGCGATGACAGCTCCTTCGTATGATATATGTGCATACGCCACCTCACGAATCTTTAATCTACATGCCATATGTCTATACGACTAGTTTATCAACGTTCAATGTGAGCAAATGTTTTTTTTTTCATCATGCACAAATTTTTTTATTAATTAGTGTAATTTATGTCTTACATAAATTATAGTTTTTCCCACCAAGCCTCAACTAAAATGCATGTTTATATTAATATAAGTTGTACTATACGCTGTTCATAAAACCACTAAACAATCCAATTTTATTATAAAACTTATTTTTAAGTGACTATTTCTTGACGAAAATAATTTAAAATATACTTTATTTACATGTATAATTCCATGTGCATAGGAGCAATAATGACACAATCATACAATATTTAGTACTCGAGTAAAGAGTAATAGCTTATCTGGACAAATAATTTGGAACTATTTAAGTTTGGTAAAATTTTACGTATCAGATTTCATTAAACATATTTTTAAACCTGATTTTATGAAACAAATCGTATTAGTGGTTCAAATATTACAAGTACTAATATTCAACATGAAATTTAAAAATTCTCTAGTGCCTCTTTATTCGCCGGTTTTTTACTTGTCAATTGTGAATATTCGGTTCAGAGAGATCCGAGTAATTTGGGAACGAATATGCACACAAGGGCACACTTTAGACACATGCGCCTTCGTTTTGTTAAGAAAGTAGGCTACCTGAGGTAAATGTGACGCCAAATAAAAGAAGAATAGTGCGTATATACGTAACATCGCGACTCGCTCTGCCCGCACCGTGCTCGCTAGGACTGTCCTAGGGCCGGAACTCACCCTTTATGCTGGCAAGCCCCTGCTACCAAGAGCTGATTGCTACTGGAGGACTGATGTAGGACTGATGACCTCGACAAGCGACGCAGTCCCACATTGCGCCTCCCACCTGACACCGACCCCCCCCCCCTGTTGATAAAAGCCCGCACGCTGACGCCAACTCCGCCACTTATTATGAACGGCCGCTGCATAAATCAATAACTGATATTTTAACTGAGAACTAAACCCTTCTGATCGATCTCATCGGCTACGATCGTGTTCTCGGGTCACTGAAATATTGTCGGGTAGATATCTTCGTCTCAATGTACAGTAAGAAGAGAAGCGCGCTTCTATCTGTATACAGTAATTTATTGCCAGGTGAACTATAGTCTGTCTGTGGTCATTTCCAACACTCTACGAATTGCCCAATTACCCCCTAAACAAGAACGCGGCTGAACATACTGATAGTCGTAATTTTTTAACGCAGCGAACTTATTTCACTGAAATAAATTATAAACACATCCACCGGAAAAATTATACGCTCATTTGGGGGGAGGGGGGGGGGGGGAGATTCCAACTATCGCGAATTGACTATATACTTCGTGTTTCTTTCTTACATGTATCGACATACTGATTGCTTTTTCAGACGATCAAATAATAGCGGAATTAATTACTTTGAATTCAATATGTTGCAGTTATAAATCGTTTCTTGTATAGTTTAATGATACGAATGCGATAAAAACGTAAATGTAAACGTGTAAGACATTTAACTTACGTTTTAATAGAATAATTAAAGAAATTCGCGAAGTAAATTTTAAACATTTGCAACCCAAACACTGTAAAGATGAGCGGTTAACGAAAACTTATTTATTTTTATTTTAGTTTGTTTAGATATATATGGCTTTATACCTCATAAAGTATTTATTCTCATGCTACATTTTATGTAGTAGTACTATATCAAGTCTGTAAAATAATTGAAAAGTTGAAATTAAAAAAATTCAAAGAATGTGAAAAAAGGAGATATTAAAAAAAAATGCATGTTATTTTATTTTTTAAAACCAAAATTGTTGCGATTAGTCAGGCGACACTATGCTGTTGGTGTGTATTGATGCATTTACGAAATTTGTCTGGCCAGTCCCGCTGCATAAAGCTACATCAGATACTACAATAGCAGCATTGAAGAATTACATTTTCAAGATTTCGGAGGTTCCTTCCATCATTGCGTCAGACAATAGTCCACAATTCAAGTCCAGGTCATTTACGAACATGTGTTTTAGCCATGGCATTCAGCATGTCACCACCACACCATACTATACACAACCGTCACATGCAGAGAGGTTCAACAGGAATCTCTGTTCGGCACTCATTGCATTCCATGCGGACAGCCAGGATAGATGGGACCAAAATGTTGAATGGCTGTAAATGGTATTCAACTACGCACGCCATGAGGGACTAAAGTCCACTCCCTTTGAGCTCATGTTTACATATAAGCCCAACACCCCTCTGTCCAATCTATGGTCGCTTGCCGACCCCCATGATGATGATCCCAAAGACGCCAGTGAGATTTGGAAAAAAGCAAGACAGAACTTGAACCTGGCACACGATAAGTCTAAGAGGAGGTATGATAAATATTGCAAGGATAACCCATTCAAAGTGGGAGATGTCTTCATGAGCAAAGCACATGCGCTGAGAAAGCTGTTGAGAAAAAAGTTAGCTAAGCTCAGTTATCGGTGGAAATGTCCTTATCAGATACACAGATTTCTCACTCCCGTTACAGTGTCACTTTGTGAACCATAAAATAGTCAGTTTTTTTTTGTGCGGGCCAACATATCGCAACTCAATAAAAATGTACCTAACCTTAAGTAAATTAATGGACAGTGGCCCAGTTAAAGGTATGCACGGTAGCGTGGTTCAGGCGGACTGATCACCCACCTGGACCGATATTGCTTGAGACATGCAGAATTTTTGGTGGTCGACCAGAGAATGTATAAGGGTTAATTCCCTTTGAAACTGATACTATTCAGCAAATAATAAAAAAATTCATGGTTTTAATTACAGGTGTTAGTTGTAAGTTTTATTGTGCATACTGTTATGTTATTGTAAGGGAACTCTTGGACTAAGCTGAATATAATAATTCCTCATTACAAATGTATTTGTTAATTTAAGGTGATTGACATGTTTGTACAGTGTAATATTGTGTTTTTTCTGTTCATGATTGTTGGCGTGCTTCATTTGGTGTATCATTATTGTGCTCAGTTGTTTGCGTTCTGCTTGCGTTATTATTAAAGCATAGGTTTTGACGATTCTGGTTGTAGTTGTTCTTAGTTCTTATTTCTCTTGACCAAGGCCATGTATGTGAATAGGAATCTAGCTTTCTAAAGAAAGGTTTTCGAAAGAAAAAACGTAGCATTCGTCTTAAGGGAGGAGTCTGTGCCTTGATAATTTTTTTTAGAAAAATTTTGGCACAGTATTATTTGTTTCCACAGATTTGGGTATATTTGAGATTTTGAATAATTAATATACCGTGTTTCACATAACGGTTTATTGCAATAAGGAGTTATTCCTATATTAAGAGCATTATTTTGAAGTTTTGAATGTGTCGGTATTTAAGTTTTGTATGCACACTTTCAAACTCAGTTCAGTTTAGTTGTGATGTAATTTTGATTACAAGCTAGGCAAGAGATTGCGAAGGGCACACTGTAAATGCCTTTTTATGGCATATTTAAATAATTTAGGTCTATTTAATTTTTAAGGTGAATTTAGTTATTTAGAATCCTTCCTTGCGATCAGCTGGATATTTTGGTCTTATTAGGACGATTTATAGTTTCGTGTGGGTCCTATTTACTTGGAATTGAACTTGGTTAACTGCAACCACTTTTAGGGAATTCTGAACTTAAGTAGTTTGCTGATCACTCGTCTATTTTTCTCTATTTTTTTAAGGCTTGCAATTTAATTTGTGTCCCAGCCAACATCCAGGCTCTGAAGGCTAGCGCGCAGAGCGCATTGCCCCTGCCCACAGTTCGCCAACTCTGTCACGCCCGTTAGGCGATACGCACAGCTCTAGCGCAACGATTTCTGTCACGTTTTCGCATTTCATTTCGTCCGACGCCGAACTCGGCAACAGCCGCTGCAGGCTGCAGTAAATTTTAGCTGCGTTCGCTGATCTACGACAAAAATTTCTGACTTTGGACTATGCAAGCCACCCTTTGGGCCAGTCAGGCGGTAGCTTGTGCATAGCAGCGGCATCTATCCAGAGGCATGGTACTAAAAAATTTTAGTTCGGTTCACCACCATGCGCTAGTGGGCAGATTCGCCTACGCTCACAACGCGCTTAGGTATGGGTATTCGCCTTCGGCACGATCTGAGAACGTCACGCGACTTTAGTCACTGCTGCTTTCTCCGCTTCTTGGATGAAGGATGTTTGTCACTCATAAAATCCTAAGATAATTACCATGTAGTTAGTTATCAGCATTATTTAGTGTAGAAGTCTAGTGAGTTATTTATGTATTTGTTTTGCTGAGTGACCAACTGAGCACTACTAGGCATCGCGTCTGTAAAAGTTTTCACCCCTCTGTTCGGCTAAGTGTAATTTAACCGTTTGTTTTCTTCTTTCCAATTCTGGATGCGTCGTTAATCTGCGTGAGGGTCGAATATTGGTATGAATTTTCGGTTCCGGTTTTCCAGTCATAACACCACGACCTGTCCATTATGGTCTAAAGGCAGTCTCGTTCCGGGGGGAGTTTACCTTTTCTGTATCTACGTCATCGCGGAGTAATGGCATTGGCAGAACGTTACATCGGGCGGTAACACGATCAGCTTGGTGGTTCCAGGCGGTAGTCCGGATCCACGTCGACGGGACTTGTGCAGATATGAACTTTTTTTAAAATAAAATATTTTGTTTGCTGTTTATCAGATCTTCCATAAATTCGTTGTATTGTGGCACAACAAAAATGGAATTGGAATATCACAGTCAGTGGAAATAATTCTCATGGAAATGATTATCATGGAAATAATTAAGTCGAGCACAGTAATGTACATTTGAACCATTTTAAGACATTTTGTTCGAGAGCCCTCCTTTTATCTAGTAATATCGTTATTGGAATATAATAAATAATATTCCTGTTTATAATTTTATTATTTAAAGTCGTTAAAGCTAACATATAACAGTGAAATGTTCTTTACAAATTGATAAACAGAGATGTGGATAAATGCCATCAGGCTTGTTTTGTGTTTGTATGTAATTAATTTTCAAACAATGCAGTGGTCAGTTACTTGTGTTTACTTAGTTTTCTTGATTTAGTACTTACTCTGAATAATTTCACTATGTTATCCATATTTATGTGGAGATTGTGTAAAGGTATAGTGTACCTTTCCATGTTTGACTAGCACGCAATCATAGCAGAATTACTGTTTTGAAGTGATGGCAAAAGTACATTACCACACACCTATACAAACAGACTATGATAGAGGATCTCGAAAAAAAAAGGCTCCTAATAAGAGTCTCGTAGCTAATCTCTTCGCAGAAAATCTTCGCAGAATCTTAGTAAAAGATTTCTACCAGGGCTGTCCATACCGAAAGTCATACTAACTTACCAAACCAACTGACCAGGCCGACCAACTAGTTGCGAAACTTTAATCTAAACATTCCCTTCATTTCATTCGTTCCCGTATAGAACTCAGTCCATTTTTAACGACCCGAACTACAGCCATCCTACTGCATACACTCACATACATTTGCTCTAGAACAGACTCTCAATTGATTGTTTACACTATTGAATTAATAGGTTTTTCAGAGAAGTAGACGGGACTGTATAAGAAATTCAACACACATTACTATATTAATATATTTTATTTATTTACTTACTATATACATCCTATCTTTCTATTATTTCGATCATTCCATCATTACATATCTCAGTTGTTTGCAGATCATTGGTAGTAGCCAACAGTCTCATCTGATATAGCCCCGATTCTTCAGTTCATCGATGAATGAAGACATCCCAACAATGCATTAGATATCCCCGCATTTTCGCAGGTCAATCAAATATCTGGGTCTGTCAACAACATCATTCGGGTCTTCAAGTAATATGTAAAGAGCGTTATTGGCACCCACTGCCTTCTTCGCACCATTTGTTGATGGAAACTCGTTGGTGAAATGTGTGTGAATATTGAGAGAATCATCATCCTTCTCATCAGATACTTCATCAAGACTGTCTTTATAGTTATTATCATCAATGTTATCTTCATGATCGTCTTGACCTCCTGTTTCATCCTCAATATCAAGTTTACTTTTCTTTGCACGAGTTGCATGGTCATCATCAGTATTTAAAGGCGACGACCGTTTATTTTAAAGTTCGTCGAGTTCATGCAAACGTCTTGCAAGTGTACATTCCATACATACCGCTTCTACCAGACCTCGTAGATCTCTCATTACGTCATTAGCATTAACTGTCCCGTCATAATCGTCTGAGGAATCAGTACCCAACGATGCCGCGGGAGGTATTGACGATATCACTTGCTGGCTCCACAATCGTTTCACATGCTCCACAGTCACTCCACAATCGTTCCGCAATCTCACTACGTGCTCCACAATGACGTTAACAATCGCTCCACACATCAATCCACCCCAAGTCACACACGAAACAATCCACACCAATCCATACACCTATCCACACCAATCCACACTGCTTTATCCTGTTCATCCAATGTATGATATATAACAAGCAGAAAAAAATCGCCTACGGAATGGTAGGGTCCCACACACATTGCATGCTTCCGAAATATCACAGTCCTTTTAGACGAGATGATTTCAGAAAATAATTATAGTCTCATCGCTTAAAAGTTTTCGTCTTTGACTGATTCGTGTTCTGGTAGCAACTGTTTAAAAACATTCCCATCTACGTAAAGCCGCCTGCTACATTTCAACAGTTTGTCACAAGGTTTTCAACTCATCTGGGAGGGTCCTTCCTGGCCTAACCATAATGTACATTGTTTACTAATTAAAGTTAATTCTTTTTCTGTAGCAACCTGCATGAGAGTTTTTTTCAATGGATTGTTACAAAATTGACTTTGGTGTAAGGGGTTAAAAATGACGAAATTAATTTTCACTGTATGATGTTATTTTAAACAGTGGCTAGCTAATGTGAAGCCTGCTGGACAGACAGGGCTATGTAGATAGTTAGGAGTTGGCCGCCGTATGCTGTCGTTGGCTTGCGTTGCAGGAAGGGTTAAGTAAAACTTATGCTTGACTGCCAACTTGTGTTATACCAACCCATACCTGCCATTGCTGACGCTACTTCATTTCGCGTTTGCATACCTGAGGCCCCGTTACCTCGAAAAAGATTTTTTTTTCCGCCGGTGGCAGCTACAGAGTGCATTTCTCGTGGATGCGCCGCGACCTGATGTAGTGGAATATCTGAACTTGCTAGTGCGCTCTTGTGAGCAATATTAAAAATAAATGGTCGGTAATGTGATATGGTGAGAAAGGGAGCTGGCAGGGGACCGATAGCACCACCTATACTTTAAAACTTAAGCAAATATGGATGCCACCTGTTGGCTAAATCGATAAATAATATACTAGCAACACCTATGGATTAAAAGTGGAATCCAAGATGGCGTGCCGAGCACAGGCGAAAGAGGACGATAGCTTGCCTGGTGGCTAAATCAGGAAATCAGCACTGCCTGGTGGGCAAATCTGTAATTATTACACTAGTGCCACCTAGGTACTGAAAATGAAAACAAATGACAAACGAAGAATTCAAGATGGCTGCATACTACTGAATGATTATGGGTCAGGGAATGGAAGCTTGCCGATATGAGACATGAACATGGATTCAGCGAAACCTCCGGAAATTTAAGTTATTTTAATAAATGACCTTAACAAATTATTTTAATAGGTTTTATTAATTTCAAATACATTTTCTATAAAAATTCTAAATAAATTTTTAGAATCTTTGCGATTTTTGGGATTTCTGGGTTCAAGGTCATTCAAGGTCATGGATACTGGATGTAGGTCAAGGTCACATGGATTCAATATGGAGGTGGAGTGACGTCATAACATGGCGGCCAGTCAGTGCCTGGCGCCTGTCCCAGGTCCCGTTGTGCCCAACTCATCTAAATTGTTCTACTAACATGTCAATTTGGAAGTCATGCGTAAGTTATTTTTCGTATAGTCATCGTAGATTGTTCAGTCCAAGTACACTGACCTGACAACTGGTTTTCCAGTTTTTTTTTTCACTGAACACCTCCTACATTTTTATTGGTCTATTTTTCTATATATGAGTTTGATTAAAGTACCGTTGTTTCTCAATCAACATTTCCTTCGAAATTATCCTATCCTAACCTATTTGGACTCACTGACCACGATTGTGTTCATAGTGTACATGAAGGTTATTTTAGGACAGTAATTTACATTACAAGGCTCAATGCTTAATGATCTGAGTACTAAACCGATTCGTTAACAATGCTGCTGTTCTATACTATGAATAGTTCTTATTTCTATAACCTAACAAAATGCCTATAGCTCATTGGTTGCCATAACGACGCAGTGTTGAGTCAACTTAAAGTATAGAACGCTTCAAAAAAATGCTCTAATATGCAATAACTAAAACCACAAATTAAATAGGCCAAATGGTTAAACTGCTTGCCACTCCTTTATGGTGATCTCGGTATACGGCTTAAGCCAATGCGACTATTCAAACTGAAACACACGGTGAATTTTTTCTAGTTTCAGGTCACATTTCAACAATCTTGGTGTTTCAAACCTGGCGGGGACTGGTTAACGGCTAGGGATGGTAAATTTTGGTGTGCTTAGTACAAGGCTGCAGGATACTCGATGCCGCACTCCAAGACAATGCGCAACTTCCCATGATCTGACACGGGCATGGCGTAAATGTTAATGTCTACCGACCTATAGTAGTGCAGCAGGTATTTTTGAGGTTGATTGAGATATATTTGAAGTGCGTGATTAATGCCTGAGTTCAGTCTAAGATCTAACTGGGGTCTGTTTGACACCTAAAATCTGGCAATGATATGTTGGAGGTCTACCTGAGGTCTGTCTGGTGTATAGCATATTAATTCTGAGGTCTGTCTGGTGTATAGCATATTAATTCTGAGGTCTGTCTGGTGTATGAGATATTAATTCTGAGGTCTGTATAAGATCTGATGTCTCCTGAAGTCTGAGGTAGGTTAAGCACTGAGGTTTGTCTGAGGTATGACTCAATTCTATGAGGTATTATTAATGTCTGCTTGAGCTATGTCAGTTATCTGTCTTAAGTCTCTGGTTTTGAGGTATTTGTTTTGAAGCTCGTCGTTGGTTTCACATGCCATTAGTGTTCTTATACAACATAATAAACCTAGCTGCTGATGGGCTGTGTTGTGTCAGGGCCTGTATTATTACTGGCTAGCTGTAGCCAATTGACACATTAATGACTTGGAATTTTTTTTTAATTCTATCGTACTTGAAGTACTATTTAATCACTAACCAAAATTTATTTTTGTAATTTAGAAAATTTTAAATAATTTAAAACATTGTTATGGATATCGTAGTACAAAAAGTTACTATTCCATGAATTAAAATGAAGTGAAGAGATTTGGGCCGCTGTTAACATCGAGGTCATCAGAGTCGATGAGGGTGATTGAAGTGAATATGGAACGGCGCCGGAATGGGGGGGGGAGGAGCGGGAGATCCCCGAGAAGGCCCGCCGACCAACGAGATCGTCTGGCACGATTCCCACTTGCGAAAATCCGGTGACCCGGCCGGGGATTGAACCCGGTTCGCCTTGACGGGAGGCGAGAAGGCTAACCGCTCATGAATTGAAAATAGAATTTTTGAAAACGGGCGATTGTTGAAGTTTTAAAAAATAATTGGCGTGTTAAATTTTATTCTTAAAAAGTTATTTGAAGAGAGAGATTTAGCAATTTTTCCCCACTAATTAAAGAAATAGTCTTTGAAATAGCGCAATGTGGAATATTTAAAATAAATCTAGAAATTTTAAAAATAGATCACATTCGCTCTAAATTAGAATCTGTGGGAAACCACTGATTTACAGTGAAATTCAACTACTCGTATCAGTGAAAATGGCTCCACTTATAATCAGTGGAAAACCACTGATTTTTTTCAGTGAAACAATTTCACTGATCTAATAAGTGACGGCCAACTGCAGCGGTGAAATAGAAATATTTTTTGTTGAGTTTAGCCAAATATTTACGATGAACAAACTTATTTACAATAGTTAACTATTTATATTGCGCAATTTACTGTAATTAAAAAAAAAAAAACTGAAATATTTTTCGCAGGTGGCCGATATTGACCCCATACACCCTTTCCAAATCACTTTTATACCGGTACCTCACCATCTGATCTACCAAGTCAAGTTGGTAGGAAAAAGGGAAATATATGTTTTATATTTCCTCATCCAAAGCGTGTAGGTTTAAGTTGATTGTTAAGATTTTTAAAACGAATGGTACATATAAGTGCACACTCTTCACATATGTAGCTAAAAACTTCAAACAGAGCGCTGTAATAACATAGCATCGACGAAATGAAAGAGGAAAAACGGGATGAAATACTGAATGTTCATTATACTCATAAAATGATGTTTTGAAATACGAAACACACTTTAGAAAGTATTTTGTATTGGTTTCATTAGTTTATGCGTTATTATTTCACTTGATTGACGTTGTTTAACAGCAAATTTTACACGCTATTTAACTAATCCGTCAGTCACAAAACCAATCACTGGAAAACAGTAAAAAAATGACATGGCTCAGTGGAAAATGTCACTGAATAACTAAATGAAGGAAAACGGAAATTTTTCACTGATTCCTCAGTTAAACTCACTGAAATGACTGTTGAATCAGTCAGATGCTGTTAACTGATTGAAAGGGAGCAGCAGTGGCTCAGTGGCTAGCGCACTCGCCTCCGACCACGGCGATCCGGGCTCGATCCCCGGCGGGCCCGCTCCCGGATTTTCGCATGTGGGAATCGTGCTGGACGATGCCGCTTGCCGGCGGACTCTCTCGGGGCACTTCCGTTTCCCCCGCCCTTGTATTCCAGCGCCGCTCCATCCTAGGGCCTCACTTCACTCCCCCGTCACTCGGAGGGCGTTGCCTCGCCCTGGGTTCACCCCCATAGGCATTTATTTCTAACCGTTTACTTGCTGAAAAAGTTGGGAATGCTTGTAGTCATTCTGGTTGGAACTACTCTCCTGTCATTGGGAACGTCCGGCAGATAAGCCACAAACCATATCGTCCCATTTAAAATGCATTGGACCAGATCGGAGAATTAGTACTATTTATTCATTAACTCTAGGTTCGTTACTTAATATATTACTCGTGTGTGTGTAGTGAAAATGACATGAATATTGTCCAGATAATATAACATATACGTTTTGGGTAATTATTAATATTATTTCACATTACTGGGCTACTAAAATGGCAGAAGACATAATTTTGCACACAGTAATTCAAAAACCGTGACAATTATTTCCACGACTGGTAAACCTAACCAACTGACCGCCAAAAAAAAAACCTATCGATGACGAGCGGAAAAATATAGGTTCATTCGTAGCTAAGGTGGTCATTTTCATTACAACATACAGGAATTCTGATAAGGCCAAGGTGGTTGCCGCAGACAGCCCACAGAGGAGGTGTCGAACGGACCAGGAGACGAGAATGGCTCGCACTAAGCAGACAGCCCGTAAGTCGACGGGAGGTAAAGCCCCACGAAAGCAGCTCGCTACAAAAGTTGCTCGCAAGAGTGCCCCAGCTACAGGGGGAGTGAAGGAGCCACATCGCTATCGGCCTGAAACTGTTGCTTTGAGGGAGATCAGGCGCTACCAGAAAAGCACCGAACTGCTCATCCGCAAGCTGCCCTTCCAGCGCCTGGTAAGAGAGATTGCGCAGGACTTCAAGACCGACCTGCGCTTCCAGAGCTCGGCAGTTATGGCTCTGCAGGAGGCGAGTGAAGCCTATCTGGCGGGGCTGTTTGTTTGAGGACACCAACCCGTGTGCTATCCACGCCAAAAGAGTCACCATCTTGCCCAAGGACATCCAGCTAGCCAGGCGCATACGTGGGGAGCGTGCCTAGACACTTCGCCATTCTCTGCTGCACGTAGAAACAAAAGCTACTCCATGCCTCAGAAATATTGTGAATACCGCCGTGAAAGCTTACAGTGTGCATTGTAACGGGGCCAGTAAAAATGTTTCAAGTCAAGCTAATGTGAAAGTGTTTTGCGCTCACGTGGTATTCGTGTAAAATATTAATTTCAAATTAAAAACACTTTATGAAGAACTGATTTATAATCGGTAAACGATAACTTGTGGCGTTTATATCTCCTATTACTGTTGGTGATACAATTTACTAAAACAAGGAATTCGTCAAAGAACAGCCGTGACATGATACATTTTCGCCCGTGTGTTTTAAAACTGAAACTAATTGCATGCATGACAACTAGGCGCTTATGGTGTCAGTTTTAAGAAAGATTGATTTTAATTCTCGTGTCAGAAACATGATTGAAACACAATTACAATTTTTGACCAGAATCTGGTCACATCCAGGGCATTCGCCGAGGCTTAAAGTATGTCGTCTTTTGTGCGTGAAGTTGGACATTGTCGGCACTGAAGCATGGGTCTGACACTCTGATCTTCTCCGCAATAGCATTTGATGCTGTCAGCCTTAATATAGCCCCACCTTGCCAAGTTCATATTGGATCTGCCCGCTCCTAATCTCAGCCTGTTCAAAGATTTGAAATTATTATTTGTAGCCATTTTGTGGAATGGATATGTTTTAATGAAATAGAGGACAATACAATATTCGTCACCAAAGTTTAATAACACTTTTAAATTTTTGTATTTTGGTGAAAGTTTTGTGGGACGAGAACATTCACAAAAGCATAATAAAAGCATGCATGAGGCTGTCATAAAACAAACAATTTTAAAACAACACTGTTAAAAAATCAAGGGCCGTGTACTCGCTGAAATCGAATTTTTTTTATATCCAAGCCAATGAGAGTGCTTCATTGGCCTACTTTCCTTGTAAAGATACGTTTAATCAATCGTGAAACTGTCTGTCTGGGATGTATATCCCCCGAACCCTATAATAACTGTTGAACTTACGAACAAATTGCCATAATGTGTATTTTCCAGCCTCTCGTCGCCTTGTGGCCGCTAGATCCCGGTGGGTGCTTCTACTTGCCGTGCAAGCGCGCACTGCGAGTTGTAGTATGGATTGGTTAGGGGTTCTGAAGTCCGCTTTCTTTTAATTGGTGGATTATTTTCGCTTCTTTAATGTGTTTGTCATTACAGAGAGCGTTGTAATAGAAAATAAAGTGTCGCGTTCATGAATAGCGCGCTGGGAATGGTTTCAGGAACGGTGACGCGGCTCGGGAAGGGATTATGGCGAGTAGAAATACCGATACTGGGACGAGTTTCGAGGAAGACGTCACCGGCTGGAGTAGCCAGAGCTCTAATAGCGAGAGGATCTGCTTGAGAGCAGTGGTCCGTCGGACCAGGAGGCTGGAGGTATCGCTGCGACAGAAGATCAATATTATTCAGCGAAGTGATGATGTTAGTGGGAACTTAGCCGAAATTAAGGAAAGACATGGACTTAGTCGTTTTAAGGGAGTTATGGGATTATGTTTATTTCATGTTGGAGACAGTGAAGTAACTTATAAATTTGCAGTCCAGCAGTGCATGGGACTTAGAAAAAATACGTGCAGGTCAAGTGTGGACATAGAATTTTTTTGGGAGATGCATTGTGGGATGTTGATAATTTTTTCCGTGGCGTCTGGGCTTATAAGATAAAACTGGACAAGGAATATAATGCAACTTAAGGGAAAGGGCTTTATGCAGTCAGTGTAGACTTTGGTTTATCACTCGCAGGAATAATGGGATACGCACGTTTTTGAGATTTGCTTGGAACTGAACTTATGATTGTGTGAATTACATTACCGAACACTGAATAGTTTCTGCATGTGGTTCTGAGAAGTAGCGGAGTGGTTAGTGGAACAGTTAGGCTGGAGGATGGAGTGCAGCCGGGATCTCGTGGAAGGATGGCCAGGTGTATCTTCGGCTTTGGACGGTGTTGTGAGTGTCGCCGACATTGAGAGGTTCGGGGCAAGTTTTAACCATCAAAACAAGGAAGTTTGGATGCTGGTCGTGTTATCGGGAGGCAGTGTTGTGAAGTGGCACTTTAGTTAAGCGAGGGGGTTTACTAACTGGGAAAACGCGCAGGATTAGAAACAGTGGAACAAGGACAGTGTGGCATGGCGTGTGTGATGTGGTGTGTGTGATGCGGTGTGTGTGATGTGATGTGTGTTGTGGCTTTGTGAATGGCCGAACAAGAGCACTACCGGAACTCTGAGTGTTAAGGTGTTGACAATATCCCTAAGCTCAGAATCTGCATTTTTAGTGTTTTATTGATGCGGTTTTGGATGGAAGTATGTT
The DNA here is from genome assembly GCA_029891345.1 of Dryococelus australis. Classification (NCBI taxonomy): domain Eukaryota; kingdom Metazoa; phylum Arthropoda; class Insecta; order Phasmatodea; family Phasmatidae; genus Dryococelus; species Dryococelus australis. The sequence goes on along the minus strand of CM056994.1, from coordinate 300,787,384 downwards.
TGGATACCGAGTTTATTTGGAGATGGCGATTATTTGTGACAAGAAATTTTGTAGTATTGATAAGAACTCGTGAAACCATTTCCTTGCGGTTCGACGTCTTTTGTGACTAAAATTGTAATGAGTTTGAGGGGTACAGGCAAGAATGTTGTAAGTGCCTGATTTTCTGTAAATGAAAGTGTATATTAAGTGCCAATGTGTGAGTACTGTGATAAAATTTTATTGTGAATTTTAAAGGAGGCACTTAAGGTGTGTGTCACTGAGTTGACTCGTTTTAAGAGAGTTGTCATAAGTTTTAAAGTGAAGTTTTAAATGTAATTGTTAAATTTTAAAAGTGTAGTCTGGAGTTGATGAGATTTTGTGATGGAGGAAAGTAGTAGGGTTCTCTAGAGAAAGAGAATTGCTGTACTGGAGTATTGTGAGGTTTGGCAAAGTGGGGCATTGATGAGTCTAAATACTGATTGTGGTTTTGTGTGGAAATTGTGTCAGTATTATATTGAAAATAATTTTTAATGAACATGTGTAATTTTACTATAGGTTTATAAAGAGTGTTCTAAGAAAGAGTGCTTTATGTATTGTGCTTGAAATTGTAAGATTATGCACAAGTGCTTAAGTAAAAAGGATGCCAAATTGAGGGTGTGTGTTATGAATGTAGATTTTTGGCACTTTCTACATATTGGACGAAGATAGATTCATAGTTAAACAAAATGTTTACTCTGCTGCTGCTTTGAGGTGTTTGATGTGTTTTGAGGTAGTTTTACCAATCCTTTTGTAACACAACATTTTTCACTATCTGAACCTACCTGTAATAATTAATGTTTGTTTCACGTATTGGACACCGTCATTCATAATATTTGCAATTTTACGTATGTTTCACATATGTTTGATTTATCGCAATATTTATTATTCTAATTTTTGCATTTTTCATATGATTAGAATATTTAAACTGAAATGTACGAATGGGAATAATTAATGTTCAATTGAAATAGATAGCTAGATTTTCCTTTGTTTGCATTTTTAATTATTAACGTAGTATTTTGCATTATTTTTGGTCTCATATTTATTGTTAATGTTTCAGGGAATTCCTTGTATATATTTTTATTAACTTCTTCGAGACCCGTAACTCTATGGAATAGGGATGTAGGCCATTTGGAGTGTGTCATTTTAGATCTTTAGTCAGGAAGCCTTGCGATTGGCTAGCAGGTTCAAATCCTGTACTCCAATTGGCTGGAGAGCTCAACACAGGGTTAAGACGCGTGGGCCGTTTGAAAGTTCACTCTCTCTCTGCCATCAACCTTCTACTACGCTAGACGTAATTCTAGGACACTCTTCCTACAGTTGGACGCAGCGGAGGAATTTTAATTAGAGTTAGGGTGTTCTAGTTTCTAACAGCTTCTAATGGTTTTTGATTTGTGTTTTGCATCGAGTTTGATAGAATAAGCACTCCACAGATTTTTATTTTAAGCAGCTGTTTAGGAGTATAGGTAGCTAGCTAGACCTGTAACGTCCGTGAGCTGTTGAGCCACGTAAAGCACTACCTAACCCAGATCTACATTTTTTTCCTACCTCTGTTTCTTATATCAGTTACACCATTCTGCCTTCATCTATAACCTGGTATTTACCTACAGAACTGTTTATAATCAAGTTTTCAATTTAATTTAATTTTGGACTTTATTACATTACGCCATGGGCGTAGAACATTCTACGGACGCCATGTTGGCAAGGCGCTAAATTAGCATCAGCCATTTGTAACCATAATTTAACCTGAGAGAGAAAGTCAAGTGATTTACCATATTGAGACAGTTACATTTTTTCTGAACTATTTTCAAGACATTCTATTTTTGAGAGAGCTACGTTAATTTCAAGTGCATTAGTTAAACTGTTTATTAAGTGTCACGTAAGGATTTTGAAATATGAACATTTCCCATGACCACTTCCCAACGGCGGCTTAGTTTAAACATTATTCATTTTCTTGCTCATTGCCATTCGGGTTTTTTTTTTATTTTTCTTTAAATAATTTTCCAACTTATTTTAAACAGTTATTTTCAATTTGCACACTTTAAATCTTTTGATTAAATATGTTTAAGCTGGATTTGACGCGCCTGACACTTCTTCTGAATATGCATGTTTCATCCTATCCCTCCTCTACACATTTTCAGTTGCAAATAATTAAACAAGTGCTTTAGTATGTGTATAATTGTGTACATTGTTTTCTCAGCTCTATGTGTGGCAAATAATCGATTGCCAGTAACGTAGGTGTTGTTGTCAAAGGTGAGTTTCTGCGCATCTTACATACTGGATCCTAAACTGAGCACAGCCGAGCATAAACAGAGTTCTTTGGTGCAGTATTGATTTCATTTTATCCGCTTACTGAATCGCAAGTATTGCCAACACATATAATATTATAGTTTGTCATGTGGTGCATAAATTAAAATTCTGGATATTACACTGAGTTGGCCTAGGTTATTTTGTGCACATTTTCAGAATAAAAAGTGGTCACTCCAACATATGGGCTATTATGATACTGTGTTTACTCCAAAGGGCACTACATGTTACATAATTTTAAGAGTTCCGCGCACCACATTACATTGTTACAGGAGAAACGTGGCGCACAACGTAAGGGTTTACGACACGCTGAAGCTACAGTAAGCGAGATTATGTCAGTAAATACGTAGACGAGCCAAAACACCTCACCAGTTACGCAGAAGTGAGCGTGCGCCCTACCGATTGAGAGAGACGACACCTATTAATTACAGGCGCCTAGAGTACACTGTATTTGAAACGGAGGTAACGGAAGTTACTGACACATACGCTACAGTACTCCAGTCGGATTGCAATGCAAACACTGATAGTATTGCAGCACAGCCTAATAAGTTATCCGAACAAGACACTACAGCAGCCAATGTTTCACAGGCATCGCTGCTACAGCAATTAACTGCGCTTTTGCAAAATCAGGTGTGTGAAATGCGTACGCAGATGGACGAGATTCAAAGAAAATTATAGACGAGTAAATACAAACAAAATTGACCGAGTCACAACCACAGATGACTGAAATGCAAACAGAATTAGCCCAGTCGCAGTCCCTACTAACTGAGCCAGTACAGATACAGCTTAGTGGCGTTAAGACGTAGCCAAGTGAGGTTAAGTCACAGCTAACAGAAACTGTACAATCACAGCTTTCACTGTTAAGAGAAGACGTAGCAGCTAATCTGCAACAGTGGCGTCAGAGGTAAACATTGTACATCAGGAAGTGACTGAGACACGAGAGGAGTTAGAGAAGGTTAAGAGTACTTGAAATGTACAGTTTAATGAATTGGAACAGCGAATGAACAGATTAGAAGCGTTACCAGCTGCCGCAACTGACTTGAAGGCTCTAGATCAGTTAGTAACAGAAAAATTCACCTCACAGGACACTCACGTAGAGAACAAACTGGGGCAGGTCAAGAAAGCGACTGCAGATAAGCTTGCGAGAGTAGCTGATAAGGTGGATCAGCTAACCCAGGTCGTGGAGGGAGTGAGAAATCTTCACCTGAGTGTACACGATTTTGAACGGTTGGAGGTGCAGCCTCTTGTCACTAAGACTCTACACACTGAGCCCAGAAACAGTACATTTATTTCTGAACCGAATGTTACACAAGTGCCTGCTATTCCAGCAACGAATGCGCCTATTAGCAGTCTACTACATTACCAATTGAAACTGTGGGCTGAGCAGATGTCCAAATTCGGAGGAAGTCTGGGTAAAATCCAATCAATTTCCTACTGAAATTTGAGGAATATTCTGTTTTGTTTGGACTAAGTTACCTTGACAAACTGAGATGCCTTAGTCTAGCACTCAAGTCAACGGTTTACTATTGGTGGGAAGTAGCGAAAAACACCATAACAAGCTACACGGAGTTCAAGCGCAAATTTACAGATTATTTCTGGAGTGCAGGGAAACCTGAGAGCGTAGCTTCTGTCAGAAAGGTTTATTCCCGGCCG